>JAODLM010000555.1:0-31773 GCA_036937905.1 Salvia rosmarinus
CCAAGTGAAGTGAGGAACCATCAAAACCATTTCTTGACAAGCTGAGGACCACCAATGATTTAAGCTTAAGGTTCCCAATTTCACCAGGGATCTTCCCACAGAACCGGTTAAGAAAATTGTCAGTATCACAAGCACCATCTCATTTCTTCCCTTTTTTTTCAATTAATACATAAATTTTAAAGACCGGCTTCACGGTAAACTCGAACCCGACCACCTTTAGCATTAGGCATCAACCACTCTATCATTAGACCAGTGTCATAGCCCGTTATCTCTAGCCGGAGCTGTGAGTCGGGATGAGAATTAAGAAGCGGGAAAGAAATGGGGCATCGTGATTTGGTGATATACATTCAAAGAAAAATAGTATTTATATAGGCATAACATCGTAATTCAATAACTGCAGCGGAAAAACGTGTGAGGAACGTTTGAGGTATACATGTGAAGACGTGCACTCAAGGTTCTATACTATATCAGTGTAATACCCTAGAAATTTTCTTAAAGAAGTATGATATATATATATATATATATATATATATATATATCTATATTTTTAAGAGTGAATTATTTTTCTTTAAATTGTGAACTAATACAAATTTGAGTTTTGAACGTTTTTACAGGTTGTTTGGCCAAGAGCGAGGATGCGCCCTAGCGAAAATGTAAAGTTTGATGTTATAAGTTTTAATGTTTTAGTAAATTATAATTATAAATTTAGAATGAAAGTTTAATTTTTATACATTGGTCATTAATTCATGATATTAAGTGATTTGGATATAAGAATCGATTAAAACGTTTATTTGTTATGCATTAGAATAAAATTAGTGAAGAAGTAATAAAATGGATATACATGTACATATATGTAAATATACATATCCTATGCCTTAAGTGTGAAGAAATGTGTAGAGAATTGTGGAATTCTCTAGAAATGATGAATAATCATCATATTAAATAAATTGTAAAATAAAAGAAAAATTTGTGGATGTTTATAAATAGGTTACTATTCATCATTTTCATTGTTTTCTTCATAAATTTCGTGCTTCACACACTACACACACACTAAAATTTTCAAAAAACTCCATGCTCCAAATTTCACGATCCAACCGTTAAATTTTCGATCGGTCTTCGAAATCAGGTATAATTCAATCCTTAGAACACATCTATGGTTTGAAATTTTGAAAAACATGAACTTATGAACTTGATAAATTTTCGGTCCTTTCATGGATTGTGAAGAGGATGTGTTGTTGTTTGATTATTTCTTGATGTTACGTTGGATTAATCGTCGATAAACCGTTTAACGTTGAATTTTGAGCATATGTTCATTCTTGGAATTTTGTGAATTTCAAAATTTGAGGCCTTGATATTGAATTTATGTTGTTTATATGCTTGATATTTGTTCATATATGTGTTGTTGGGTTGAAATAAATATATTTTGAACAAGAAAACGTTTGAAATCGAAGCGTTGAAAAACCCTTTTGGCGAAAACCCTAGCTCATGTAATGTTGGATTTTGATTTTATTTGACCATTTGACTTCATATTTGGATTCTATGCTATGAATAAAGCTTAAAATGATTTATTGAATTTTCAATCGACGTATTCAAAATTTGGAAAACTTTAGTTTGACGTCGAATTAGGGCTTTCATTGCTAAAGCTTTGATCTTTGGATTTTGATGATTGATTTGTGATCTTTGATGATATTTAAGTATATATAAAGGTTCATCCAAGATAGAGAACGTCTTGTGCAAATTTTCACATTAGACATATGTTATGTACATAAGCTAATGTTGATTTTAGTTAAGATTAGACCATTTGTACATGTTGATGAGTCTTATATAATTAATTGGACATATGAAACTTAGTTAAGAGTAATGTTAAAGTGCTAGGTGGTGCGACATCCCAAGCTCGAGGACGAACAACCAGCAAGAGCTAAAGAGTCTTTTGAAGCGTCACGAGGTGGGGTTTACTCGATCCGTAAGTCGTTGTATGGTTATAATCATTGTTATGTTTTGTGTATGCATGTGAGCTAGAATGTTAAAGGAGTACCCTCGAGGAGACCCACAAGGGGTGCAGTGTAGCGATCTACACTCGAGGAGGCCCATGAGGGGCTCGATGTTAAAGAATTACCCTCGGGGAGGCCCCGAGGGGCTAACCAATGAGATAAATAATGAGTACCGCAAGGGTATAGCGCCAATGAGATAAATAATGAGTACCGCAAGGTGCTGTTAAAGAAGAGTTCATTATGTTGTGTGCATTACGTGATTGGTTATAGCGCCACGATGTATTCCCATCGAGTATGTTTACATGCTCACATCCTATATTTTCATATATGTTTTGCGGTGAGAGGTTGTGAATGATCGACGGAATGAGCTCCACAAATACATTCTCTCGGGACCATGTTTTATGTAAATATGTTTCAAACTATGCTAGTACTCGAGTGTGTTAAGAGCAACCTTAAATGGTTTTGGTTAAAACTATGTTTGATATACTATGACATTTAATAGATATGTATATATTTTGTTGAAATTTGTGTCCCTAGTTCTTTATTCTTATTGTTGGTATTGTTGTTTGATTGGCATATACATATTTATAGAGTATATGCCGTCCGTTCATCGAATTTTTTTTTCCTCCGCTGCTTATATATAATATTTACCAATATTATTATTATTGTCAATTATTATTTTATAATTGTTAAAGAAAGAAAGATTTTAGTAATGTCTCTATTACAAGAATGGGGCGTTACAGTTTGGTATCAGAGCAGGTTTACATTCCTGTAGACTTGCTAATAGTATGAATGTATTATATGTGTTTGAAAGATTTTGAACTTTTGAATAAGACGAGAGAATGTGTGGGCCATTACCGTTGCTCAACGTCGACTCTCAGGTAATTTATGTTTATGAAAAATGTTTATTTGTTTTTCAAAGTTATGATGTGAGTATGCAATGAAGTGAAATGAAAAGAAGGATTGTGTCGGGATAATGTTTAAAAGTTTTCGTATCGAAAGAAATGAGAAAGGTTAAGAAGTGTCCACAAGGGACAAAGTATATTGATTTGTTATGTTTGATACGAATTAAAGATTTATGCAGTTTCCCGACACATTCTTTATAAAGTTAAAGATGAAAGTTCTATGAAGTGTTTCTTAACTTATGAAGTTTTGTATTCAAGTTAAGAACTATGTGTTATGCTATGAGAAATAAAGTAAAGAAATTATTTTCATGTTATGAGAAAGGAGTCCTCGAAATATAACACTGTAGGTGAAAGTAAATGACTTGTATTTCTTGATTTAGAAATTGAAGTATGCCACCAAGGCGCTTGATCTGGCGAAAATGGGCTACAAAACCCGAGATAATGGTGTAGATTTTGCTCGGTTTCTACAAGCGCAAGGGTTTATCGTGACAAGCAAATCGAGGTGTAGGCATGAACACCCAACCGAGAACTTATGAAATTATAGATCAATTTAGAAGGATGGATCCACCAAAGTTTAAAGGATATGAAAGACCGAAAATGTTGAGGTGGATTTGAGTTCTTGGCGTATTTTGAGTTGATGGGTTGCTCGAAGAGCAAAAGTTTCATGTGCTATATACCAACTAGTTGAGGAAGCAAGTTATTGGTGGGAGTCGCATGCGAACAATGATCGTTGAACAACGTCAAGCTTTGACGTGGAATGATTTTAAAGATTTGATTAGGGATCGTTACTTCCTCAATCATATCATTGGAGAAAGAGATGAATTTCTTAACTTAAAGTAGGGGAATATGGCGGTGGTTGAATATGAGAGGAATTTTAATAGATTGTCTCGATTTGCACCGTATTTGGTTGATCTGAGATGAAAAGAGCATACGTTGTTTTGAACAAAGGTTGCGACCGAAATTCGAGGAATATTAGCGGCACGAAACTAGCAACTTATAGGAAATAATTGAAAGAGCACAAGCGATTTCTAGTGATGCGCAACTAGAAACCCGAGATGAAAGCGTGAATTTTATGGAAAAGAAAAAGGAGAATTAGGAAAAAATGGAAGTGAGCGGTCGGGCAAGAGATGGCAACAAATATCACGTTCTTGATGGGTTCGGCAAACACAACAAGCAAGCACGAAAGCCTCGTGCCCAAATTGCAAGAAAAATCATAAAGGTGAATCTTGGCTAGGAAAGAATGTTTGCTACTCTTGTGGAAAACCGGGGCATATGTCATATAATTGCCCAAATAAAATGAGAGAGCACGAAAAGAAAATGCAAGTACACGAAAAGAAAGTGAAGCCCGAGTCTTTGCTATGACACAAGAGGAAGATAACTCAAGGATGGAGCGGACACGATGTCGGTATTCTTGAGTGTCTAATACTCGACTTTGGTTTTATTTGATTCTGGAGCTACACATTCGTTTATCTCTACAAAATTTTGTTCCCATCTTGAAATGCCTTGCTATGTTGATTGTGATACACTAGAAGTTAGTGTTCCTTCAGGAAGAACTATTATAACTTTTAGGATGATAAAAGGCATAGTAATAGATTTAGAAGGGAAGAAACTAGAAGCTGACCTTCTTGTTATAGATCTGCAAGACTTTGATATAATCCTAGGAATGGATTGGATGGGTAAGAATCATGTAACACTCAGATGTCGAGAGCGGGAAGTAGAAATTCAATATCCTGGAGAGCAAAAATTTTGTTTTCATGGTGCAAGAACAAAGGTTCCATCAAAGATTATAAGTGCAATGAAAGCAATGAAAATGTTAAGAAAAAGTAATTGCCATGGGTATTTAGTTACCATGACAAAAACACAATCTGACAAAAGTAAGATCACGGAGGTGCCGATAGTAAGGGAATATTTAGATGTGTTTCCTGAGGAATTACCAGGGATTCCACCAGACCGTCAAGTTGAGTTTACAATAGATCTGGTACCTGGGGCAGCACCGATCTCAAAAGCACCGTACCGAATGGCACCAAGAGAATTGCAAGAACTTAAAGTTCAGTTGCAAGACTTGCTTAGCAAAGAATTTATTCGACCAAGTGTATCTCCTTGGGGTGCTCGGTATTGTTTGTGAAAAGAAAGATGGGACTTTGAGAATGTGCGTTGATTACAGGAAGTGAATAGATTGACGATTAAGAATAAGTATCCGTTGCCGGGATCGAAGATTTATTTGATCAACTTAAAGGTGCTAGTGTGTTCTCAAAGATTGACTTGAGATCGGGTTATCACCAACTAAAAATCAAAAGAGTGACATTCGAAAACGACTTTTAGAACAAGATATGGTCATTTGAATTCACCGTTGTACCTTTTGGTCTCTCGAATGCACCAGGTGTCTTCATGGACTTAATGAACCGAGTTTTCTACTCATATCTTGACCAGTTTGTCATTGTGTTCATTGATGATATTCTAGTGTATTCAAGGGATAAAGTGCAACATGCTGAACATCTCAGGACCGTATTGGAAATATTAAGAAAAGAAAAACTGTATGCAAAGTATCAGAAATGTGAGTTTTGGTTGGAACAAGTTGCTTTTCTTGGACATGTGATTACTTCGAAAGGAATAGAAGTAGATCCGTCAAAAGTTGAAGCGATAAGCAATTGGAAAAGACCAACCAATGTGAATGAAGTCAGAAGTTTTCTGGGAATGGCAGGGTATTATCGAAGATTTATAGAAGGTTTCTCAAAGATTTCTGGTCCATTGACAAAGTTGACACGTAAAAATGAAAAGTTTCAATGGAATGAACAGTGCGAGCAAAGTTTCCAAGAGTTAAAGCAACGTCTCATGTCGGCTCTATTCTAAGCGTGCACGATGGTACAAGCGGTTTTGTTATCTACAGTGATGCTTCAAAGCAAGGACTTGGATGTGTATTAATGCAACATGGAAATGTGATAGCTTATGCTTCAAGACAATTGAAACCACATGAGCAGAATTATCCAACACATGATCTTGAGCTTGCAGCTGTGGTACATGCATTGAAGATATGGCGACATTATCTTTATGGGAGCAAGTGTGACATTTACACTGACCATAAAAGTTTGAAATATTTCTTCACGCAGAAAGAGTTAAACCTTCGGCAAAGAAGATGGTTAGAGTTGGTTAAAGACTATGACTGCACTATTCACTATCATCCTGGAAAAGCAAACGTAGTTGCTGATGCATTGAGCCGGAAAAGTTACATGGCAGCATTACCTACCAAACAAGAAGAATTGATTAGAGAATTTCAGAAATTGAATTTGGAAGTGGTGACACCACCGAACACCACGACGGGAATCATTTCTGCACTTGTGGTTCGTCCGGTAATTCAAGATCGAATTAGAGAAGCACAGAAGAATGATCCATTTTTGTGCAAAATGAAGAAACGAGCAGAAGAGGGTACAATTCAAGGATTTGCTATCACGACTGATGGTACTCTTGTTTTCAACGGGAGATTGTGTGTGCCGAATAATGAGGAATTGAGACAAGAACTACTTGCAGAAGCTCATAACACTCCATATTCCGTGCATCCCGGAGGAACCAAAATGTACAAAGCTTTGAAATCGGTTTACTGGTGGCAGAATATGAAGAGATCCATTGGAGAGTTTGTAGAAAAATGCATTACATGTCAACAGGTAAAATTTGAACATCAACGGCCGTCTGGATTGCTAAATCCACTTGAGATTACCGAGTGGAAGTGGGAACACATTTCTATGGACTTTGTAGTTAGATTACCTCGTACAGTTAGAGGCAATCACGCTATTTGGGTTGTTATCGACAGATTGACAAAATCGACTCATTTTCTTCCCATGAAGATGACTTTTAGCATGGATCGATTAGCTCAACTCTATATTAATGAGATTGTAAGGTTACATAGGGTGCCAGTGTCAATTGTGTCGGATCGAGACAAAAGAGTTACTTCCAATTTTTGGAAAAGTCTCCGATCGACTTTGGGCACCGGGTTAAACTTGGCCTGACTTACCATCCTCAATCAGATGGACAGTCAGAGCGAACTATCCAAATTCTGGAAGATATGCTTCGTGCTTGTGTATTAGACATGGGCGGAAGTTGGGAGAAGTATCTACCATTGGTTGAATTCGCTATAATAATAGTTATCAAGCTACTATTGGGATGGCTCCATTTGAAGCCTTGTATGGGAGAAATGTAGGTCACCAATTTATTGGGATGAAGTTGAGAGAGACGGTTTTAGGGCTGAATTAATTGAAGAAGCAGTTGGAGTTATCACAAAGATTAGAGAAAGAATCAAGATAGCCCAAGATCGTCGAAAGCATATCTTGATCAAAGGCGAAAGGATATACATTTCGAGGTTGGTGACAAGGTATTTTTAAAGATAGCGCCGATAAAAGAGTAATCAGTTGGTAAGAAAGGAAAGTTCTGACCTCGTTATGTAGGGCTTTTGAAATACTTGAAAGGATAGGAAATGTGGCATATCGATTAGCTTTACCTCAGATTTGGCTGGTGTACATGATGTGTTTCATGTGTCGATGCTCGGGAAGTATATCTCGGATCCGGTCATGTTATATCTCATGATAATTCTGATTTCACGAATTTAACATATGAAGAGTCGATTGCTATTCTAGGCAGAAAGATGCATACTTTAAGAAATCGAGAGGTACCTTTGGTGAAAATCTGATGGAGTAGGCATGGACTGAGGAAGCCACATGGTAAAGAGAAGATGAACTTTCGGTTCGCTATCGACCTTAGAGACTTACAGGTTAATTTCGAGGGCGAAATTATTTTAAGGGGTAGAATTTAATACCCAGAAATTTTCTTAAAAAGTATGATATATATATATATATTATATATATATATATCTATATTTTAAGAGTGAATTATTTTCTTTAAATTGTGAACTAATACAAATTTGAGTTTTGAACGTTTTACAGGTTGTTCGCGAAGAAAGGCGAGGATGCGCCTAGCGAAAATGTAAAGTTTGATGTTATAAGTTTTAATGTTTTAGTAAATTATAATTATAAATTTAGAATGAAAGTTTAATTTTTATACATTGGTCATTAATTCATGATATTAAGTGATTTGGATATAAGAATCGATTAAAACGTTTATTTGTTATGCATTAGAATAAAAATTAGTGAAGAAGTAATAAAATGGATATACATATACATATATGTAAATATGCATATCCTATGCCTTAAGTGTGAAGAAATGTGTAGAGAATTGTGGAATTCTCTAGAAATGATGAATAATCATCATATTAAATAAATTGTAAAATAAAAGAAAAATTTGTGGATGTTTATAAATAGGTTACTATTCATCATTTTCATTGTTTTTCTTCATAAATTTCGTGCTTCACACACTACACACACACTAAAATTTTCAAAAACTCCATGCTCAAAATTTCACGATCCAACCGTTAAATTTTCGATCGGTCTTCGAGATCAGGTATAATTCAATCCTTAGAACACATCTATGGTTTGAAATTTTGAAAAACATGAACTTATGAACTTGATAAATTTTCGGTCCTTTCATGGATTGTGAAGAGGATGTGTTGTTGTTTGATTATTTCTTGATGTTACGTTGGATTAATCGTCGATAAACCGTTTAACGTTGAATTTTTGAGCATATGTTCATTCTTGGAATTTTTGTGAATTTCGAAAATTTGAGGCCTTGATATTGAATTTATGTTGTTTATATGCTTGATATTTGTTCATATATGTGTTGTTGGGTTGAAATAAATATATTTTGAACAAGAAAAACGTTTGAAATCGAAGCCGTTGAAAAACCCCTTTTTGGCCGAAAACCCTAGCTCATGTAATGTTGGATTTTTGATTTTATTTGACCATTTTGACTTCATATTTGGATTCTATGCTATGAATAAAGATTAAAATGATTTATTCGGAATTTTTGACCGACGTATTCAAAATTTGGAAAACTTTAGTTTGACGTCGAATTAGGGCTTTCATTGCTAAAGCTTTGATCTTTGGATTTTGATGATTGATTTGTGATCTTTGATGATATTTAAGCATATATAAAGGTTCATCCAAGATAGACAACGTCTTGTGCAAATTTTCACGTTAGACATATGTTATGTACATAAGCTAATGTTGATTTTTAGTTAAGATTAGACCATTTGTACATGTTGATGAGTCTTATATAATTAATTGGACATATGAAACTTAGTTAAGAGTAATGTAAAGTGCTAGGTGGTGCGACATCCGAAGCTCAAGGACGAACAACCAAGCAAGAGCTAAAGAGTCTTTTCAAAGCGTCTACACGAGGTGGGGTTTACTCGGTGCTGTAAGTCGTTGTATGGTTATAATCATTGTTGTGTTTTGTGCATGCATGTGAGCTAGAATGTTAAAGGAGTACCCTCGAGGAAACCACAAGGGGTCTAGTGTAGCGATCTACACTCGAGGAGGCCCTGAGGGGCTCAATGTTAAAGAATTACCCTCGGGGAGGCCCAGGGGCTAACCAATGAGATAAATAATGAGTACCGCAAGGTGGCGCCAATGAGATAAATAATGAGTACCGCAAGTGGCTATTAAAGAAGAGTTCATTATGTTGTGTGCATTACGTGATTGGTTATAGCTCGCTTGTTGTATTCCCATCGAGTATGTTTACATGCTCACATCCTATATTTTCATATATGTTTTGCAGGCTGAGAGGTTGACGAATGATGCTGACGGGAATGAGCTCCACAAATACATTCTCTCAGGACCATGTTTTATGTAAATATGTTTCAAACTATGCTAGTACTCGAGTGTGTTAAGAGCAACCTTAAATGGTTTTTGGTTAAAAAACTATGTTTGATATACTATGACATTCAATAGATATGTATATATTTTGTTGAAATTTGTGCCCTAGTTCTTTATTCTTATTGTTGGTATTGTTGTTTGATTGGCATATACATATTTATAGAGTATATGCCGTCCGTTCATCGAATTTTTTTTTCCTCCGCTGCTTATGTATAATATTTACCAATATTATTATTATTGTCAATTATTATTTTATAATTGTTAAAGAAAAAAAGATTTTAGTAATGTCTCTATTACAAGAATGGGGGCGTTACAATCAGCGACACAATCAACTGCTCAACACTTTTCTATTTCATCACCTGCTCAATCTCCACATAAAAAACGAATATGCAAGACTGAGTATAAAATACCTAGTGGACTCATGCCAAAATTTTTCATTTTAATTGTACTGCCCCATCAGTAACACACGGGGTTTTATTTGAAATGCCCGCGCATACTAAACATTTTCTCTCATTTTCATAATTTTATCCCGGCGGACCATTTTCCATCTGTAAGATCCATATCTGACTCATCATGCGTCGTAGAAGGAGACCTCATTTCACGGACGCTGTGAGCAATCGAGAGAAACTCTCAATGCACATTCACCCTCAATGTACACGTTAACCCTTACTAGGAATTCTCTATCTAGCATAGGATCTGAATTCGATTAAACTCAAGTTGGGTGACCAACACAGATAGGATATATACATAAAACAAAAACACTTTGGACAGATAATTAATAGTAACATCTCATCATCATTTTCTCAAAAGAAAGTATCTTAAATAAAAACTTTTCATTCTTTTTTTATCGTTGAGGAGAAAGCCCACCTCGTATTATCTTCTCATAACTTGATTTATTTCCTTTGTCCTTTGTCGACTACTTCCGTATTTCACCTTTAAGTAAGAAACTAATTTAGTACGTTGTTCAAGTCTCTAGCAATGTAGGGTTATATAACGGACTCGATAACTTTCTCGAACCTTATCACGGTTTTTACACATTTAACTAAATAAGGTTATTGATTCCTCCGAAAACTATAGTTCATCTATTTTGTATTTAGTAATCAAATATTCTCGTAACTTTATAAGACTAAACATCACTTAAAACCTCATATCATTCCCAAAAAACTTTGTCATACTTGGTAGTTATCAGTAAAACGATTTCAGTTATGAAATCAATTCCATTTAAGAGGTATAGTTATACCTCGAATTCATTTAACTCCATTGTAGCAAAGCTACCATTTTTCCTTTCGTAACACATTTTACTCATTGTTTTTAAGCTCTTAACATTCCTAAGCTTGAAACAAGCTTGTACTATCTGTTAATAACTTGAAAACTTAAATCGGTTTCAAAACCCCTAAATTGTAACTTAAGATTTTAAATTATGTTTCCCTTTCTCAGTCTCAGTCAACGCCATATTTATACTAGGCATAAACCATTATTCGGTGCATTAAACATAACTATGTGATAAACGCGCATTTTACACGTTTATTGTTGATATTTAAAGATGATTTTAGATCAATTATTTGCGTTTACGTCTTGGATCTCAATGCTTTACATATTCTTGGAAGATCGCTCTTGGGTTCCGTTTGATGTTTTGTAGGCTTATAAGTTGAAAATCGAAGCATGGAACGAGGCGAACAAGCAAACTAAGGTGAAAGAGGGCTAGCGACCGCCTTCGCGCGCGTAGCTCGGCGCGAGCCCCATCTGTCGCGCCGAATCGAAGCTCGCGACCTTCCTAGCGATCGCTAGGTCGGTCGCGGTAACGCTCGCGACGCGGCCACACCAACGACCGCCAAGACCGCCCGCAGCGCCACCTGAAAGAGCTCTTCGCCGATTTCGCGACCACCTAGCGGTCGCGAGCTGAGCAAAGCCCCAAAGCGTTCGCCGAGCCCGAGAACAATGAGCGAGAGATGCTAGCGACCGAGCTCGCGACCGTGAGCCCGATCAAGAGAGGCGGCCGACGCGAAAGTGGGTTTTTTCCTAATCTATAAATAGGGCATTACCTCCTCGCGCCCCAACTTTTGGCTGTGATTTGAGACCTTTTACCTCGGTTTTTAATATTTTCACATCTTTTCACATTAGTTTCGATTTAGATAAATTCTAGCTTTAGTTTTACATTGTTCTAAGTTAGTTTTACACATTGTCGACGCTTCGGAATGCTTTTGTCCGAACAATTTCCACGTTTTCCCATTTTTCGCTGAGGTTGGGATTTGAACCCAACGATTGTTCTTCCGACGCTACACTATGGGTTTTATCTATATAATTTCTGTTTTTATGATTTTTTTGTATTTTATTCCGTTAATTATGTCTAGCTAATTTCCGTTCTAATCCTAGGATTTGTGCATCCCTAGGGTTAGTATTTCTTTCTTGATATCTCTTTGAGTATTTATCGCTTGCGTTTATTTTGAAGTTGTTATCTTTTGCTTTGGATTTAACATCCGAAGCCCTAAAACCTGATAAACCAAATCTGTGCTTGGATAATGATGAATTATTGTTGAGTTAGATTCTGTGTTTTCGTGTTACAATCCCTGTGGATATGATACTCTGTTTACCTTATACTTGCGCGTTTTTCGTGTTAGAAAAGTGAGCGATCAAATTTTGGCGCCGTTGCCGGGGATTGTTAAGATCACATAGGAATAATTTGACGATTTGGAATTATTAATTCAAGTTATATTTTATTTTATCTATTTGTTCTTGCCAGAGCTGATTTCCTTCTTGTTCTCCAGGTAGTTTATGTTCAAAAGGTCCCAGGGACCTCCTGAACAGCATTTTGATCCCGAGATCGAAATCACTCACAAGAGGAGAAGGAGACGAGAAAAGAGACAGCAAGCAATGGCAGGGAATCCGAACAACGGGGGAGTTCCTCCCAACGGGGGCATACCTTCTGAACAAGCTGCACGTCTTATGGCAGACTTTATGGAAATGCAACGTCAGATGGCGAACATGGGACTCCTTGTCCTTGTTCCAGAGGCAAGACTGTTGAAATATATGCACAGACCTCCTACTGAGCAATTTCAAGGAGGTGGATGGGGCCCGGAAGTAAATGCTAATAATTTTGAGTAGAAGCCGGCCCTGATCAGTATGGTTCAAGGGGAACAGTTTGGAGAAGGAGTCACGTAGGATCCGAATGCTCATCTCGAGACATACCTCGACATTTGTGACACCATCAAGCAGAATGGGGTGCCCAAGATACGATCCGGATGCGCATGTTTGGATTTTCTTTGCGCAATCGTGCAAAGGACTGGTTCAAGAGTTTAGATCGTCTTGGAATCAACATTAGAAATCTTTGCGAAAAGTTTCTCTCAAGTACTTTCCACCGGCTAAAGTACGAAGATCATAGTGAGATTTTCCACTTCTCCCGCTTAGGAGATGAGTCATTGTTCGAGTCGTGGGAGAGATTTAGGGCTTGTTGAGAAAGTGCCCACAACATGGATTTTTAGAAGCGTGACACACAGTTCTATAGTGGGCTGACACCTCACACGAGGAGTATTGTTGATGCATCGGCGGGAGGATGCCTGCTAAATCGGCGAGTGGAGGAAGCTAGCAGAATTCTAGAAGAGATGGCTACGAATAGCTATCAATGGCCTATGGAGAGGACACCGGTGGTGAAGGCAGCTACTGTTGAGGGTGATTCTAAGTATGATAATCTGATGGAGCAGTTCACCCTTCTGAGAAGCCAGTTCGAGAAGGAAAGGAAAGCGAAAGGAGTTGTTCACGTCAATGCCGCAGAGTCAGATATGATTGAGGCTGAGGACGTGAATTACATTAATCAGAGGAACCGTCCTGGGGGGGAATCCGACATATAATCCGAATAACAGAAGTCATCCTAATTTCTCGTATGCCAACCCCAACAATTTTCAATAGCCTCCTTGAGTTTCTCGATTCGTAATGGAGTGATTCAAGAGACGAAGAAGCGATGTAGGGAAAACCGAGGTTTAGCCCTCTCCCGAGGATCTATCTTGGATGTTTAATTCACCATACATTGATTATATACCTAGCATGCACCTATATAATTAATTGCAACACGTTGGGGTTTTTCGTGTTTACCTGAATACATCGGCGGAATGGATCTAGACTCGTGCTTTAACCTTCGGGTGTATCCGGTTGCCCAATCTCCAACGTCGAGTGAGGACGATCTATGGAGAATGCTTGGAAAATCACCCTCAAGCTCTCAAGAATTTTCAAAATCTCTCAAAGGATGAACCTCAAATTCTCGAAAATAATGATGATGATTATTAATCATTGACCTAGATTTAATCTCTTACCTCATATTTATAATGCATTACCATAATCCTATATGGAAATTACCATAATCCCATATGGAAATTACCATAATCCTATATGGAAATTACCATAATCTCATATGGAAATTACCATAATCCTTTATGGAAATTACCATAATCCCATATGGAAATTACCATAAACCTTTATGGAAAGGATTATTACCATAATCTTATATGGAAATGATCTATGTATATCCCATAAATATAATAATATCCTTATAGGATAAAGAGAATCAAATCCTTGCCTTGTAGAGCATAGGGGCGCCGATTTTGCCTAGTTTACGGGCCTGGATGGGTCAGCTCAGGGATCAAATGCATGGAAAAAAGATGGACCTCAAATAAATTAATTATCTTATATTCAGCCCAGAACATAAATTAATTTATAAACATTTATTCATGCTACTAGAGAATAAATGTGACTTACCCTTTATTACCGAAGTTGAGTCGGGCTTGCACTTAGACATTCACGAATCCCGTATTTAAGATATCGAGCGTCCATTAATTATTTATAGCATTCATTGCTTAAAATAATTAATATCTTTAATTCATAAGTAGTACCACTCAACCTTATTATTGTACTTGAGCTAACTCAACCTGCAGGTTTAGTACAATAAACATTTTGAGCTCCTTAAGGGGCGTCATCATCCTAGCGGATACGGTGACTCGTCTGATAACTAGCATGACATACAAACACCGCCACCACCCAAGATCGCGGAGAATATTGGGTTAGAACATATAACCCTCACCCATAACAAGTCAAAGTGATGTCGAGAACTCATACTCATCTAATACCTTATCGAGGTTTAGATCATCGTAAGTCACCGAGATCTTGGTTCTTCATGGCGGTCGATAGAAGAACTCATCTCACTATGATCCTTCAATACGCCGAGACGCGTCACCAGCATAGACAAGCAACCAAGTCAAGTCACTTCTTATCTATACCGCAGCCTATACCGACAACTCATCCTCGGGTTGTCTCGGTGTGAAACTTTTATATCTCATTAAGCTTGACCAATCATACGGACTTACGTGATCTTCTACACATCGTATGATCTAACTTATATATGAGATAAGGGGACACGAGATATATGCAATCAAGTATTCATTTCGGATAGGAGATTGTAATAGTGGTAACAGAAACACCGATACAAGCCTAACCAAAAGCGCCAAGATACAATCCAACAATCTCCCACTTATACTAAAGCAAACTTTAGTATACAATGTGTCTCTACTAGCTATTACAAACAAAACCATCACTTTGCTTCTCCCACTTATACAAAAGTTTCCTTTCTAAGTGGGTGCCATCTAGCGCAATTCAAGTCCTCTATCGTCCCCGACGTAGACTTATTTGCGTGCTTTAGCGGGTGCCATCTAGCCGCAATTCAAGTCATCTAATATGCCCAACGTAGACTTATAGCGGCGAGCTTTCGTGAATGGATCCTCTAGGTTATCCGTCATATCAATCTTTGCAATCAGCACGTCACCTCGTCTAACGATTTCTCGTATGACATGGTACTTTCTCTCTATGTGTTTGCTTGCCTTGTGGATCCGTGGTTCCTTCGAGTTTGCCATTGCACCGAGTTATCACAAGAAACCATGATACTCATGGGCAAACCGTACCACATCTAGATCCATGAGGTAGTTCTTGAACCATCTGACCTCCTTAGCGGTGAAGTGGCTACATATTCGCTTCCATGGTAGAGTCCGCAATGCATCGTTGCTTTGCACTCCGCCAGGATACGGTTCCACCTCCCAAGGTAAACACATACCGAGGTGACTTTTTCTCATCACGGTCGGATTGGAAATCCAGTCGAATAACCCAAAGGCATTAGACTATCGCATGGTAAGCCACCTATAATCTCGAGTCCTTTTCGGTGCTTGAATATATGCTTTACCATGATCCAATGAGCTTGTCGAGGTTAGATCGATATCTAGCCACTATGCCCACCGCATAGCAGATATCGGCCTCGTGCATAACATTGCATGCATGAGACTTCCTACGGCTGAAACGTGAGGCGGTCTCATTCCTCTATCTTCTTTGCGTCATGGGGTGATCGCCTTTAGATAAAGGAACGCCATGTCGGAAAGGTAGCAATCCTTTCTTGACGGTCTCGCATACTAAAACGAGTAATCACAAGATCAATGTAAGGCGCCCGAGATAAGCTCAACATTTTCCTCTTGCGATCTCGGTAAACCTTGATCCCAAGAATATACGCTGCATCTCCTAAGTCTTTCATTTGAAACCGATCGGATAACCAACTCTTTACGTCGATAACAACTTCACATTGTTGCTAAATAGAAGAATGTCATCTACGTAAAGTGCAAGAAATACCACATTCTTGTTGACATCTAAACGACACACACAACTCTCGCTAGGCAACTGGGTAAATCCATAGGACTTTACCACCTCGTCCAACGTAAGTTCCATGATCTTGCATCATTGTCTTGTATCGCCTCATTTGTCGTCCATGGGTCGATTATTGCACATTCGTTTTACGGGACTAAACCGAAGATTCACCCACGAACATACATCGCTCGGGTTGACGAACAACCCTCCACTCTGACGAGGCACTACATGCACAATGGTAGCAGTGGGTGCGATAACTTGTGGTTCTCATCTTGCACAACTTTCTTGGTAGGTACCACTTGTATGGTCGGTATTCCGGTGGAACTCGACCCACTTCAATTTCTTGAAGTATCTGGTGTCGATCCCTCCCACTAGACTCGACATCTCGTACCTTTGGTCTAATCGGTGGTGGAATACGATCATCTTCTAATTCTTGAAGAATGATTTCAACTTTGGACTTATGATTCTTCATATAATCCTCTTCTAAGAATCGGGCATTAGTGCTAATAATGACCTTCTGATCCTTAGGACTATAGAATAAACCATCTTTCGTTCCTCTAGGATATCCAATAAACAGCCTTGCGTCGGATCTAGCCTCCAACTTGTCGACCTTCTTGTTCAAGACGCAGCTTCGGATCGCCCATATCCTTATGTGGTTTAAAGCGGGCTTCGCCCAAACCACAACTCGAAAGGGGTCTTTTCGACTGACTTGGATGGTACTAGATTTAGCAAGTATGCCGCCGTTTCTAAGGCATACCCCCAGAACGAAATAGGCAATGTTGCATAACTCATCATTGATCTAACCATTTCCAAAAGAGTCATATTTCTTCGCTCTGACACACCATTTTCTTTGTGGTGTGCCGGTGAAGTATTTGGGAGGTAATCTCATACTTCACTAGATAGTCCATGAACTCGTTACTGAGGTATTCGCCACCGCGATCAGACCGTAGTGACTTGATACTCTTACCAAGCTTCGTCTCCACTTCCGCCTTAAACTCTTTGAATTTCTCAAAGCATTCAGACTTGCGGTGAAGCAGGTATACGTATCCGTACCTTGAGTAATCGTCAATGAAAGTGACAAAATACTCGTACCCTCCACGAGCTTGTGTGGACATCGGTCCACAGGTCAGAATGGACTAACTCTAACATTTCTTTGGCTCTATAACCCTTCGCTTTGAAGGTGCGGTCGACAATCTTACCTTCTATATGTGATTCGCAGGCGGGAATGGAGTAGCGTGAGATTACCCAACGCTTCATTCTTAGCGGTCTTTGGATCCTATTTAGATTGATGTGACCTAATCTAAGATGCCGGAGAAATGTGGTGTCATCTTAAGAAAACTTTCTCTTTCTAGGGTTTGAAGAAGATGCAACATAGTTATAGGTATTATGTTTTCTGAAATAGTATAAAGCGAATTATATAAAGTGCCAACACGGATAACCGTCATTTCTTATGATAGAAACACCACTATCAAAAATAACAGAATATCCATGAGTAAATAGTTTGAAAGCAGAAACAAGGTTCCACTGAAATTCGGCACATATAAACGTCTTTTAAAACTAAGCTGTTTCTCAAAACATAAAGTAACATCTCCGACCGCAAGCGGCCTCGACTTTCACCGCGTTGCCCATGGAGATCGTTATCTCGCCATTACTCGCCTCCTTGTCGCAGAACCCACGCAGGTGTAACAAACATGATCGATCGACCCATGTCTACTACCCAAGAATGGGTAGAACAAGTTGCTAAACATGTTTCGTTACTAAAGCAAACGGCGTACTTGAGCATGAGCATAGGGCACTTAGCCTTCCAATGCCTAGTCTTACCGCACTCAAGCACTTGCCGCTTCTCCTTGGCTTCTTCAAGCCTCCGGTGGCAGCCATGTTCTTGCTCCCATTACTCCCACTATTTCTCTTGCCTCTACCACCTTTGGTGCCCTTTTCATTTTGCAACGGAAAATTTGGGCCCTTAGATGTGCTAGCAAAGAGCATGTGCTCCTTTGCCCATAACTCCTTCCGCACCACGAGATCATTGAGGCCCGACTAAGTGTATACTCGGTCTTGCTCATGATCGCATTCACGCCGAAAGTTCTCAAAAGACTTGGGCGGTGTATTGAGGATGATATCGACCTTGGCCGCCGTCAATACCTCCTCCCAACCGATCAAGACTATCCATGAGATGAGTCATGTGGGAGACATGTTCATGGACTAAACTTCCTTCTTCCATCTTACACGCCAAGATTTCTCTCATTGTGTGGGCGGATCGTCCGATCCATTGCCCAAACTTACTCGAGACTTGACCAAATATCGGTCGGCGTCTACCATCGATCGATCTTTGCGGTTGCAAGCCTTTGGACATAGTAGTCATCATATAGCATTTAGCCATATTGTTTAACTTATTCCAAAGTCCGCTCTACTCTCGCTCATTAGTCGATCGTCGGCAGGGCATCGGGTTTAGGAGTAGTGAGAACAAACATGTGTTCTTCAAATGATAAGAACATATTCCATGTTTCGCTTCCACTCGATAAAATTTGGACGGATAGCAGTTTTGTGCGAGCATATTGATAATCGGTGTAAGAGACATATCGAAGCGATAATGTAAACACATAAGCATACGATCGCACATAATTCGTAACAATAATATTGTAACCTTTTGATAAAACAATATTAATTGAAACCTCCAATCGCCCAAGGAATCCCGCATGCAAGCCACGCGTGTGGGCGTTTACATGAACCCCTTGACCGAGACTAAAATATACCTTTTAGTGGTTTAATTTCAATCCATGTCAACTTATCCTTATGACAAATGAAATTAACGATTGGACCTTACTGAGACCACATCACTATCACAAGAAGGGACTTCGTAGGAAGTTGTACTTGAGGTGATGTTTAAGCAATGGCCACATTTTAACACGAAAACTAATTCTTAGAATTAGCATACTCACTAGGACCATACCGCTTCAATTCAAATTCTTTTGTTATCTCATTTTATATCTATCTCTAGAGTACTTATGAAAATCGCACATGCAAGCAGCGTGTGGGCGTTTACACATGAAACTCCCACTTCTCGATAGATTTAAAATGTTTTATTTAGAAATCTCATCTAACAAACTTATGATAAGCAAGGCAAGCAAAGCAGCGTGTGGGCGTTTACTCATAGTGCGTATCACTTTGTTTAGAGATCAAAAAGTGGAGGTCTTGACATTTTAATTTAAAAAAATTAATTTGTCGGTTTGCTTGCTTAGTCTTTTTGTTCAAAAGGTTTGTCCATGCAGATCACGTAATCCTAGCATGCTTTTCTATAGAACTCAACATGTAAAACATGCTCGCATGAAATTCTAAAATATGCTTGAAAACGCGATAAACCTAGCATGCTTACTATGCGCACTCAATTACGAAAACACTTAAAGGTTTGTCAACGTAATTTAAACATACATAGCATGCTCTTGCATAATTTAAACATCCACGACATGCAATGAGCGATAAAATAAAATAAAACGTTCATCGTGGCCCACTGTGGAATCGCACTTTCTCGCCTAATCTATTACATAGAATTGCAAAGTACAGATCTTTATAATCTTCGAACAGACCTCGCGTGCGCGGCGCGGACGGATTCAGCGGGCCTCGCGTGCGCAGGCGCGGACGGACTCGTCAAAAGCAGATTGAGGCGGGAAAACGGATGCAGGCAAGGCCCGATCACGCGGTGCGTCGCGGCGCCGTGCCGCACGCTTGCGTGCCGTCGCCCGCCGCCCGTCGCGACCCTTTTTCCGTTGTCTCGATCTGGTGCTTTCGTCTTCGTTTACTTTTACGGATAAGATTTAAAGAAAAAAATCTAATCTAACCACGGTTTTCTCGTGGTGAAAACAAAATCGCACAAAATAAAAGCGAGCCACGATGAAGCAGCGATTCAACAATTAATATATTGCGCGCGTAATAATCAAGCGTGAATTAATCCAGCCAGCCAAGAATGCGATCGAGCTCGATACCAATTGTAAGGAAAACGAGGGTTTAGCCTCTCGAGGATCTATCTTGGATGTTTAATTCACCATACATTGATTATATACCTAGCATGCACCTATATAATTAATTGCAACACGTTGGGGTTTTCTCGTGTTTACCTTTGAATCTGTCGAGGTGGAATGGATCGAGACTCGTGCTTTGACCTTCTGGACTGTATCCCGGTTGCCCAATCTCCAACGTCGAGTGAGGACGATCTATGGAGAATGCTTCGAAAATCACCCTCAAGCTCTCAAGAATTTTGAAAATCTCTCAAAGGATGAACCTCAAATTCTCGAAAATAATGATGATGATTATTAATCATTGACCTAGATTTAATCTCTTACCTCATATTTATAATGCATTACCATAATCCTATATGGAAATTACCATAATCCCATATGGAAATTACCATAATCCTTTATGGAAATTACCATAATCCCATATGGAAATTACCATAAACCTTTATGGAAAGGATTATTACCATAATCTTATATGGAAAGGATCTATGCATATCCATAAATATAATAATATCCTTATAGGATAAAGAGAATCAAATCCTTGCCTTGTAGAGCATAGGGGCCGATTTTGCCTAGCTTACGGGCTGGATGGGCCACCAGGATCAAATGCGAGGAATAAAGATGGACCTCAAATAAATTAATTATCTTATATTCAGCCCGAACATAAATTAATTTATAAACATTTATTCATGCCACTAGAGAATAAATCTTGACTTACCCTTTATTACCGGGTTGAGTCGGGCTTGCACTTAGACATTCTGAATCCCGTATTTAAGATATCGAGCGTCCATTAATTATTTATAGCATTACATTGCTTAAAATAATTAATATCTTTAATTCCTTAAGTAGTACCACTCAACCTTATTATTGTACTTGAGCTAACTCAACTGTAGGGTTTAGTACAATAAACCTTTTGAGCTCCTTAAGGGGCGTCATCATCCTAAGCGGATACGGTGACTGATACGATAACTAGCATGACATACAAGCAACGCCACCACCCAAGACGCGGAGAATATTGGGTTAGAACATATAACCTCACCCATAACAAGTCAGTGATGTCGACAACTCATACTCATCTAATACCTTATCGAGGTTTAGATCATCGTAAGTCACCGAGATCTTGGTTCTTCACGACGGTCGGGATAGAAGAACTCATCTCGCGTGATCCTTCGATACGGGAGGCGTATCCGGCATAGACAAGCAACCAAGTCAAGTCACTTCTTATCTATACCGAGCCTATACCGACAACTCATCCTCAAGTTGTCTGGTTTGTGAAACTTTTATATCTCATTAAGCTCGACCAATCATACGAGACACGTGATCATCTACACACCGTATGATCTAACTTATATATGAGATAAGGGACACGATATATGCAATCAAGTATTCATTTGGGATAGGAGATTGTAATAGTGGTTACGAAACATTGTATACAAGCTTAACCAAAAGCTGTTTTTCAAAGATACAAATCCAACAATGTAGTCTAGAGGACATGATGCAGCGGTTGGTTGTGAGAAACCAACAATTGGCGACGAATCAGAATTTGTTTATAAGCAACACCGGGCAGAAGATAAACCATTTGGAGTCCACTGTGACGGCTATGGGAAAGCATATGAAGATGATGGAAAATCAAATAAGTCAGATGGCCGCACAGCAGAACGGGCAACACAAGTCGGGCCAATTTCCGAGTAATACGGAGGTAAACCCTAAGTATCACTGTAATGCCATTCAATTGAGGAGTGGACGAGCTTATAAAAACCATACGGAGAAGAACGGCGAAAAGGGGCGCAAAGGAGCACCTCGCGACCGAAGCCGCGCGATCATGAGCCCGGCCGCGAATCATCGAAGAGGTGTGAGGAGATCGCGGCGACCCGCGGTCGCAAGGAAGGAAGCGGCCGCAAAAAATGAGTCAGTGACTACGGAGGCAGACCTAGCGACCGAGCTCGCGACCGCGAGCCCGGTCGCGAAGAGAAGTACTGACGCAGCCCAGATAGCTAGCGACCACGCCCGCACCCGCGGTCGCGAAGATGGTCGCGAGGAGCGGCTGCTGAAGAGCTATCCGACGTATACACCTCCGATTCTGCTTCCGAGTCGCTTAGCAAGCTCGGCACGACGAAGTCGGCCGGTTTATGGAGATGTTTCAAAAGGTGCATATCAATATTCCTTTACTTGACGCACTTCGAGACATGCCGGGATATGTGAAGTTTTTGAAAGATGCTGTTATAAATAAGAAGAAGCTTGGGAAATTCGAGACGATAAATCTGTCTCAAGAGTGCAGTGCCGTATTGCAGAAGAAGTTGCCACTCAAGCAGAAGGATCCAGGCAGCTTCACCATAGCATGTGTCATCGGAGGACAGACATTCTCCAAGGTTCTGTGTGATTTGGGGGCAAGCATCAATTTGATGCCGTTGTCCATTTTAATGATTTAAGATTAGAGATCAAGCCAACCACCATTGCTCTTGGATGGCAGACACATCGGTGACTTATCCGAAGGGATAGTGGAAGACGTCTTAGTGAAAGTCCCAGATTTCATCTTCGGTGATTTCGTAGTTCTCGACATGCCGGAGGATGGGAACACGCCTCTTATTCTAGGAGACCGTTCTAGCTACCGACCGAGCATTGATAGGCGTGCAAGATGGAGATCTCACTTTGGTCAACGATGAGAAGATGAAAATCTCCATTTATGATGCAATGAAGCACTGAAGAAGGCGATGGAAGATTGTCGAGTTATAGAGCAGTTGTCGCCCACTCACTTTCAATCAGCTGATCCGGTGGAGTTTTGTATGCAGAACTCGATTTTCTCACCCGCAGACCTTGATGAGGCGTGTGATGAGATTTTAGAGTACCTTGAAGCTATCGGAGAAGTCGAGGCCCTTCCCGAGGAGTCAGTGCCTTATTTGGACGTGAGAAAGCCTATCGAGGAGAAGATCTTTGTGGTGAAGAAGGAAGAGACCACACCCAAGATGGAGTTGAAGAGTTGCTGACCACCTTCAATATGCCTTTCTAGGCGACGGCCGAGACGTGCCAGTTATAATATCGTTGGCTCGACTGCACGACGAGTCTGAAGTCGATGGTTGTGCTAAAACAGTATAAGTCTGCGATTGGGTGGACTATTTCTGATATCAAGGGGGTCAGCCCTTCGATTTGCATGCACCGGATCTTGTTGGAGAATGAGTATAAACCTAAGGTGCAACCTCAACGTTGCCTGAATCCGGCAATGCAAGAGGTCGTGAGGAAAGAAGTGTTGAAGCTTTTAGACGCGGACATGATCTATGCCATATCAGACAGCGAGTGGGTTAGCCCGACTCAAGTGGTATCCAAGAAAGGGGGTATCACAGTGATCAGAGATTAGACGAACGAGCTTGTGGCAACAAGACTCGTGACGGGATGGCGAGTTTGCATTGATTATCGTGCTTTGAACACAGCCACAAGGAAGGATCATTTCCCATTGCCCTCCATTGATCAGATGTTGGACAGACTGGCGGGGTATGAGTTCTATTGCTTTCTAGAAGGATACTCGGGATACAATCGATTGCTATCGCCTCAAGATCGGCCAAGACGGCGCTCACGTGTCCTTATGGAGTTTTGCTTATAGAAGAATGCCGTTTGGATTGTGCAATGCTCCGCCACTTTCCAAAGATGTATGATGTCCATCTTCCATGGGTTGATCGAGAATATTATGGAAGTCTTTGTGTTTGGCTCATCGTTCGACCATTGTCTCCACAACCTATCACAAGTCTTTGCAAAGATGTGAGGAGAGCTAATCTTGTTCTCAATTGGGAGAAGTGCCATTTCATGGTAAAGGAAGGTATCGTGCTTGGTCACAAAGTCTCGCCAAAGGTTTGGAAGTGGACCGAGCAAAGATATTAGCTATCGAAACTACCTCCGCCCACAAATGTCAAATCGGTGAGAGTTTTCTGGTCATGCGAACTTTACGTAAGATTCATCAAGGACTTCTCTGTGATCACGAAGCCATTATGTGGATTGCTCGAGAAAGATATGAAGTTCATGTTCACGAGTGAGTGTTTGGGGGCATTTGAGAAGTTGAAGCTAGCCCTGATATCGACTCCAGTTTTGGTATCCCCTGATTGGAGTCAACCATTCGAGCTAATGTGCAATGCTAGTGATTGGGCAGTGGGAGCTGTGTTGGGTCAGAAACGAGACAAGCTTTTCCGAGTCATCTATTATGTAAGTAAGACGCTCGACTCAGCTCAGATGAACTACACCACTACCGAGAAGGAATTACTTGCTATGGTCTATGCTTTTGATAAGTTTAGACCTTATTTGGTGGGCACCCACACTATTGTCCACACTGACCATGCCGCTATTCGTCATCTGTTCGCCAAGAAAGATTCAAAGCCTAGATTGGTGAGATGGATCCTCCTTCTTCAAGAGTTTGACATGGAGATTAAAGATCGAGCGGTTGCGAAATGTGTTCTTGACCTTGTAATAACCGAAAAATTTAAAACTTTTATTAGTGATGTTTGAATCACTTAGTTGTGGTTCTTAGACCTTAATTATGTTTAAGGAAACCAATGAAATGAATTAGAATCGATTCTGCAGATCGAATACTAAAGAAATCAAAAGCGATAACTAGTCCCACCGGATTAGGGTTTTCGAGTAGCTTTGAACATAGAATGAAAGATCGAGAATGAATCTACACGAACGGATTTCATTTTAGAATCCTCACACGAAAACATGTGAGAATGCAAAGGATGAGAATTTTCGGGCATACTTGCTTGGTCGCCTTAAAACACTATTCTGAGCCTAACAACCTCCAGTCCGTGCTAATCATAATAAATAGTGATAACAACAAAAATCATGAAGGAATGATTTATTATGAATTTAGAAATTATAAGAATCAATTTCGAAGGAATTCTCAAGAACTTAGAGCAACAGGGTAAAATATCTGGGAAAACCCTAATTTGATCCGAACGACCCGAAACTCGAACCGAGGGTCTAAATCAATAAAATATGCTTTATAAGACTCAAATTATTTATGAAAGCTCAAAATTCAAGAGAATTTTGAATGGACATATTTTAATCGGGGCCTTGGTTTATCCGCGATAACTCGAATTGACTTATCAAACGGCGTCCAGACGTCGTGAAATTTTATGAACACTAAAATAAGTCTTTTAAAGGCTATTTAATAAGATAGAACCTTAAGGTTCCAAGAAATCGATCGAAAGTGCGTTAAAACTTAAAGAGTGGGTATTAACATGCAAAGCGGGTAATTGACCAATCCACCTCTCAACTACCACCAAGACCTTACCAAAATGGGAAATGACAGCTCTAAGGTCTGCAATAACAAGGAAAAACGTGCAAGGGCAGACCTCATTCATCCTCTCACTTTTTCTCTCGTTTTCAAATTTTCTACACTTTTCAAACCCCAACACTAAATCCTCCCTCCCAACCTCTCCCACACTCAAATAATCCTTCTAAGACCATAGGAAGATATTATTCATCATCCTCTTCCATCCTAATGGAGTGGAATATTTATTTTAATTTTTGGGTTTAAAACCCTAGTTTGCTCCCATTTATTTTCGTGACTTTAGAGCCTCCAAATGCTCTTGAGTCGTGAATGAAAAATTCTTAGAATGATGTTCTAAGGCTAATGTTAAAATTTCATAATTTTGGAGCATGTTTATATTTTTTGATTTATGCTTTATTTATTTTTAAATATGTTAAAGCATGATTTTGTGAATATTATTTGATATTGTTGCTTGCTAATGTATTATAAGCATTTAGTATAAATATCATAATTTTCAGAATACTTTTAAAAAAAACGTGAGTGTTGAGGCTTATTTAGAGCCATGGTTTGATTTTATTTTTGAAAATAGTTGAGATATGGTGTTTAAAATATGATGTGAACATCATATAAAAATCTTAGAATTTTGAAACACATCTCCTATTTTATTTTATTTTGACCGATTATATTTATATACTTTTAGAGTATTGTTTGGTTTTGTTTGTTGAAAATAGTTGAGATATGGTGTTTAGGGTATGATATGAACATCATACATTAACCTTGAATTTATTCAAACACCTCTCTATTTTTTATAAGAACAGTGGCTTATATATATATGTAGTCTTTTATTTGATTTTATTATTGAAAATAATAGGATGTGTAATATTATGAATATTGGTAAATGTTGGTGTTAATATTACATGCTATTACATATACAACCATATTGTGAAGGATTGGAAATTTTGAATATGTATATATATATATATATATATGAATACCGAAAATTAATGATGATGAAAAGCATGGGTTTAAATTTTAATGCATGATCACAGTGATATTTCATGTTTAGTATATAGTATAAGCATAAAATAATTTTGTGGAATTTATTGAACACCAAAGCTTGTTGATTTGAAATTGCGAAAATTACAAAGATTTTAACCTATGGTTTAAAATTTTATATGATGATATTGAGTTGATAATTAAATTCTATAGTATGATAGAGTACAACATGATTTTATTGGAATTTATTGGATCGTATGCTAATTGTTGCTAATTATCGGCGTAATTGAAATGGCTAAGTATGAGTTCGTTTCTAATGTTAAATGATGCTATGATGGTTAATTATAAACTTAGAATGAATGGTTGTGATTAGGTGGATGAATGAAACACTTATGCACACTTACACAATATTGATTGTGTATTGCATTAGAAATTAGGGTTTTCTAATGCTTAGCATAGTTTATGTTGTGTATGGTTTTGTCGATGTTGAATGTTTATGTTTATGTTGAGCGAACAAGCCGAAACCCCACGTAAACAACATAATACTATATGAGCGAGAATCGAAAATCGACCAATTTCGATAACTTAAGATGGAATAAACAAGAATCGAAGTTAGATCTGAATTAGGGTTTTATTAATGAAAGGATACCCAAGCGTGAGTTCCTACGTTAGAAAAACCAAGAGTCGAGCTACAACGTTAATATTGATAACGACAACTCACTACGACATTAGGGCGTAAACCTGACTCGATAATGAATAACGATTATCGACATATGTAACCTCCGTGAGTTAAGTTAAATAGACAATGTCGTAATGTAAGCAACCATTCGAACACATGATGTCGATCCTTATGTCTCAAAAGCCGAGTTAATATTCTCGGAGTACTCCATTTAGTCTTAAGTACTAATTACTTACATGATGGCATATGTCCACTTGATTTTGTAAGTCGATATTCCTCTTTAATTATCATGCTAATACGACAGTCGTCGAGCATAACCTACTAGGGGCGTAACTATAATTGTTAAGTCTAGTTGGTGGCTTGAGAATATCTAATTTACAATCATAATTTGATTACCGATAACTATAACGTAATAACGTTAAAACAAAACTAAGGTTAAAGTCACGAGATAGACTAGGATTATGTAATTCATAAATGAAGTTCACTATGGACGATGAGGTAATATAGCCTCGAATTGGGAATGTAAGATAATAGAAATTATCTTAAAACAATCACATAAAATCATAAAGAAACCTAATTGGGAACTTTAAAGTCGTAATTTATAAGCGACCATCGATCGATAGAAAGAACCTAAGAACGCTATTTTCTTATGAAGGGTTCGATCGCATGAGTTGTCGAGAAGGATACTCACCATGCTCATTTAGAACCACTAAGCTTTGGATTAGCGGTGGGCTTTCTTGAAACAAAAATGATATACATATCTCAAGCATGATTTACAAAGCTTTATGAAATATTATCACATGAGCTGTTATTGACGCGAAATGTTTATGTTTTGTTGTGATCTATCCGAGATTGGTATATCAATGTGGTATGTGAATGTGTTGGTCCAACGTTAAAAAAGGGTATCGATCGGATCCGACTTAGTTGAGGACTAACGGATTGTGTACACGCGTGTGATGTGTGTTAAGGTTAGCTACCTCGACCGGTCACGGCGACTATGCGGTGGCCACTCCATGGTCTTGTGAATGGAATGAATGAATGAATGATCGAGATATGGAAACAACGTGAATGAAATAGTCGGGCGACACGTTTGGAAAGCGATAAAATATTTGATAGGCATGAGTCTTAACTAAAATCCTCATGCGCTATTGTGTGCGATTAATAACCTTTGACAAAGAAAATGTTTTAACAGCGAGTCCACCGGTACTTTTGTACTTAGCCATCTCGTTTTGATGTGCGGGTTGGCGGATCGATGATGGGTGCGGTGGTGCAGAGTATGACTATTTTTATGCTTAATTAGAAGGTTTCTAGAACCTGGGCATGCATCGTCATATGCATGTCCACACGTTTAATCTTGCCTAACTCGATATTATTAATGTTTTGATTATAGCGCTTATTCCGTTTTGAATTGGAGGTCGTACCTCGTGCTTTAAATTCTCCCGATTGGGTTATGTTGAACCTTGAACCCTTTCGACAAGTCCTTCTAGGACTTGAGTTGGTATGGATTGTTTATCCCTTTTTAACCTATGCGTTATTAAGTAGTTGATTGGTTGATTGCCTTGATTAGCTATGTTTATTTCATTGCTTTATCATACGGTGACGCATCCATATGATCCGTACTTCATTGGAAAGTTGGAGTCGTCACAAAGTATTATCGAGCACTTGTTCGCTCGAACCCGTAAACTCTTTCCTCGAATCTCGAGTTGAAAGTTGAGTCTAGAAATTGTTTAGGGTTGGTTGCTCGCACCGCGCTCCATCGTCGATCTGCTCGACAAGGAAGAAGGTAGGCTGATTTCAACTAAAGGTTGTTTTGAAATGATTGAGTATATGAAATGTGAGTTGGAATTTCAATAATGCTTGTTGGGAAATTAAAAAATATTTGGAAAATGGAAATTTTAAAAATTGAAAAGTTGTTTCAATTGACTAGTCGTTAGCTTGAATGAAAGTTACAAGCTTTAAGAACTTGGTAAATGAGAATGTGATTATCGCACAAGGTGTCATGATTTGTGTTTCTTGTTATCTCGAAGCATGATAGAAGCATGATATAAATGAATATGTTTCCCATGAGAACATAGACTCTTAAGGCGCATGATCCCTCTGCGTCGGACTTAGTATGAGAACATAGTACCCGTTTGAGCGAAATACTAAGAAGAGCGAGAACATAGAAATCTTAAGAATCACAATCGAGCGGATTCATGATGAGGACGCGATGAATCTACAATGACCGGCGCTTAGCTGGAAATTGCGTCTTGTTATGAGTCCCAAGCGCTCTGTGAAGGAATTCCGGAAGTCATACGTGTCGCCTCTATCGTAATAATAAGGAAATGAATCAAGTATAACTATGAGAGCGTAAAAGGAAATAATGATTTGTAGCGCATAATGAGCGGATCGACACGATCCTATGATGTGAATGAAATAAGAAATCGAAGACCGATAAGATAAGGTGACCACTTAGCCTTTACCGAAGGCTAGGCCTCGATCGCTGATATACCCTAAGAAACCATACCGTCTCTTCCAGGAGACCAACCCAAGAAAGTAATGCCATAAGGATTTGAGCATGTAGGTCGTAGAAGAATGCGGATTGCTATAACGCCTTGTATAGATGTTCTTTTGTACGTACCTTCTTCTAGATACACCGTTATGTTTACAGTAATCGACCATAGTGATACTTTCCTTTTCGATGGCTCGACCGTGTTCACGACTAGGCACGCCCTGTCCTCTAGGGCCTTTGAGGAGGTTATCTGATCGTCTTTCGCTTACGAGATGTGCCGGAGGCGACCTTGGCGAGTTTTGGCGCACTTCACATGCCGATGAGCTGCGGCACATGCAGGGGTACATCACATTATGACGGTTGTATCTCCGCGATCATGAGGCGCCATCCGATCGCGGAGGTTACCGCCTGAAATATCGACGGACTACATTTACCGCGGTCGAGAGAGCTTTGACCGGGAGGCGGATGCGCCTCGCTTTGCCACTTGAGCTATGTGTTCACGGTGTGCGGAGCTGCACCAGCGGACCGTATCTCCCGCACGGGAATACACTTGGCGTGGCGAGATTCGAGTGGCTCCATCGAGGTGCCCTGTCTAGCGCCTGATGGACCGGTGTTCTTGCCGGCGATGGCGAGGGACATGTTCGCGGGACCTTCCCGTCCCGACAGACACATTCGATCCTACCACGTGATTCCATCCCCGCATTGTCCGCCCATCACCACCGGTCATGCCATGCCCATATCACCCCACTGCCGGCTCTCCACGATCCGGCCGCCGCCCACTGACCTTTGCTGGAGGAGGTCGTGGCCGCTTAGATTCGCGAGACCTAGCGGCTATGGAAGACGCTAGGTCGTTAGGATCCAGGAGCCCGTTGTCCCGTGCCCGATCTTTGAAGAGGAAGACCGGAGGAAGATCCGGAGAGACCCGAAGAAGATCGAAGAGGACCCGAGGAAGACCGGAGGAGGATGGGGAGGAGGACCCGTGGAAGACCCGAGAGGAAGACCCCGAGGCGTATATATCGGTGATGGCGAGATGGAGGGTGGGACGGCTCCATGCTTCGATCGACTCGATGCATGGGCCCGATCTACACCGGGCGACCATAGATCTAGTTCTTAGGACTAGATTATCTTTTGTCTATATACTGGATATCTTTTGATGCATGCGAGACGGCTTAGTCGTTCCGACATGAACCTATTTTGATGATCGCACGTGGCGTGTTGATTTTTATGCGCACCATGGAGGGTACGCAGTGATGCGGTATTTGTTTTGGGCATCATACTCTGCACTGGTATTTTGTAAAGTTTAAAAAGCGATGAAAGTCCTCGTAGAGGCGATTGATATGACATGATGATAGCACTTGAGAGCCTTTTTGTTTTAATATGGTGTTATGTGGTTTCGGCGTTGTTTTAAAATTTTGCTACGTATATAAATACCGATTGATATATTTATATAGATGCTTTAACCACGATGGATGGTATAAGGCGAGATCTAATTTCGTGTGTTTATGAAGGATAAGATGCCGAGAAGGAGAACGTGCGATAACCGGAAAAGAGGCCACACCACCACCACACCACCACCACCACCACCACCAGGCGAGGCGGATCGAGGCTGTTCTCGTCGGCAAAACCACCCACCTTCAACGGGACTGGGAATCCCGTGGCGCTTAACTATGGATTCGCGCTCGGGCGGATCTTCAATTTCTCCATTGCACATCACAGAACGCTTGTCATCGTTGCCTTCCCGGATAGTGGCGCCCGACTTTTGGTGGGCGAAGAGAAAACCCCGACAGAGGAAGAGCTGGAAGGTTTCTCCTCGAGGAATTCAGTAGGGAAGTGTCTGAAGTACATTCCAAGAATTACAGGAAGAAAAGGAGCGCGAGTTTTACAACTTGCGCGAGGAAGACCACGGTCATCGATTACGACCGTGCGGCTACGTGAAATGTCACGGTATGCACCTCACCGGTCGACACCGATGCGAGAAGGACGGAGAAATTTGAGGCGGGACTCGCCATGAGATCGATGTCGT
>JAODLM010000313.1:0-89089 GCA_036937905.1 Salvia rosmarinus
ATGAGAAACAAGAGGGTTCATATTATCTACGAGGTTAATGTGAATGCAGCTATTGGATATGATCCATGTTCATTACTGTTAAGTTCTTGAGAACTTGCGTCGAAAGAGTTTGTCGACAATGAATACATTATGGTATACGGGTGGCGACTCCATTATGTAGCAACCATTCCGTCAAACAACGGGATCTGGTAGCTTCGTCATCACAATTGCTTTGGGAAATGGTAGGAAGCCCTTGTATCTTGATTTAGGGCTGGTATTAATCTTATGCCTACTATTTTTCAAGCAATTAGAATTAGGAGAGTTGAAACCCTCTTGGCATGAGTCTCGATTAGTCGATCGCTCTCCGTTACCTTGGGGGTGTAGAGGATATTCTTATGCGTGTTGATGGCCTGATTGTACTGTGGATTTTGTGGTGTTAGAGATAGGCGATGTGTGCGAAAATGGTCGAGACCATACTGCTATTAGGGAGACCTTTTATGGCCACTACTAATACCATGATTGATGTGAAAAATAGAAACATTAAGATGACGTCCTGGGGAAGCAGTGTCATTTTACGTGCATAATAACAAGGCCGTACCATCGATTAATTTAATTGAAAAATGTTCTTATATAGACTCAATGATGCTTGGCGAGATTTCTTTTGTGCGGGATCACGATGTGAAGGAAGTCTATGAAGGATCGGAGACTGAGAGAAAGACTCTATTGGAGCAGACTATCCTTGACCAAGTGAAAATCGAGATCATCCAAAAAGGGCCTCGGACGATAGAATTAAAGAAACTTCCAGAACTTAAAGTCGTCTTGGGAAGGTGGACAAAAACCCGTGATTATCTCACGCATCTTGATTCCGCAATCCCGGTTGGTTATCGTTTTGAAGAGACATAAGCTTGCTTTCGGGTGGAGTTTGGCGGATATCAGGGAATCGATCTGCTATGTGTCACAAAATCCGACTTGAAGAAGACCGCCCGGAGATGGACGAGAAGACTTAATCCTTACTAATGGAGGTGGTTAAACGAGATCCTCAAACTCTAGCGAAGAATCATCTTTCCAATTCTTTGACGCGAATGGGTCGATCCGGTCCATATCGTGCCTAAAAAGGAGGAATAACGGTGGTCATGCGAGAGAAGGATTGGTGCCGAGACCCGTCCTTTGGATGGCGGATGTGCATCGACTATCGGAAGCTTAATGCTTCCACCAAAGGATCATTTCCCTTCCTTTCATTGACCAAATGTTAGATAAGTTGGTAGTAATGAATTTTATTGTTTTCTTGATGGTTTGTCGAGTTCTTGCAGTTGCTATAAACCGTGGGATCGAGCGAAACTTCACGAGCCGTTTGGAACATATGCTTTTCAAAAATGCCATTCGGACTACGCAATGCTCGGTACTTTCGGCAATGTATGATGTCATCTTTTCGACATGATCACGAGACTTTGTGAGATCTTTATGGATGATTTTTACGTGTTTGGTTCCTCGTTCGATGGTGTTTAGAAAAGATTGAGCGTGTACTTAGTCGTTGTGTGGGAGAAAAGTCACTTTATGGTCGAGAAGCGGCATTGTTTTGGTTCACATGGTTTCTAGTCGTGGAATAGAGTCGATCGGCAAGGTGGAGGTAATTGAAAATTACCACCGGTGTAAAGGAATCGAAGTTTCTTAGGACATGCGGATTTTACCGTCGTTTCATCGAGGACTTTTCAAAAATTTGCCAACCTCTTTGTCGTTTGCTTGCTCGGGATCGCTTTTTAATTTTGATAATGATTGCCTTGTTGCTTTTAATACTTAAAGGATAAAGCGAGCATGGCGCGATGTCGTTGGTCCCAATTGGTCCTTCGTTTTGAAATTATGTGTGATGCTTCTAACTTCTGTTGTTGGGACTGTTTTAGGTCAGCGTGTTGATCGGATGTTCGTGTAATTTACTATGCTAGTTTAACTCTTAATCAGCTCAAATGAATTATACCACTACTAAAAGAGATGTTTCTTTGTGGTTTTGCACTTGATAAATTTAGTCCATATATTATTAGTTCTCAGTGATAATTCATAGCGATCATCTTTCTCTTATTGTCTTGACCAAACCTCAAGCCGAGCCTAGGCTAATTGTTGGGTTCTCTTGTTACAAGAATTTGATCTAGAGATTCGTGATAGGAAGGGTAGTGAGAACAACGTGAGGATCCTTATCTCGTCTAGATCACATTTCCTCCACTTTAAATCTCGATGCCATTAAGGATTTTTCCCATTTGAGCATGCTTATAGTGCCTCTTACGTGCCTTGGTATCTTGACATTGTTAATTATTTAGCATGTGGTGAGTTAAGGCTGACCTCCAAGAGGAAGCATTTTCTTTCTCTACGAGGCGATATTATTGGGAGGATCCTATCTTTCCAAGTTAGGGAGGGATGAGGTGATCGTCGATGCATCCCGGATGAGGAGCACACGAGGTCCTTGAGATATGCCATCAAGCTCATTGTGGTGGATATTTTGGAGGACAGCGCACGTGTTGATCCGTTTATTTCGGCCCTCTTTTCAAAGATTCTACCTATTGTTTGTCTTGTATCGTCGAAAGGTAGGCTCATTGGGCGTAAGAATGAGATGCCTCTTAATAACGTCTTAGTAGTTGAGGTTTTGATGTTTGGGAATAGATTTTGTGGGACCTTTCCCAATCTATAGATGCAGTATATTTTACTTAGTTGATTATGTGTGCAAGTGGGTTGAAATATCCCACTAGGACATGTGATTCTCACATTGTACTCAAGTTTGTCGAGGAAAACATCTTATGCGGTTTAGATTTCCGAGCAATCATTAGTGATGGTATGAAACACTTTTGCAACAAGTTGTTTGAAAAACTCATGAAAAGAATGGCATCATAGATTGCTACCCATATCATCCAAGAGGGGGGGCGCGAGACGAAACCAACAAATCGAGGAATTCTTAAGAAGGCGGTGCAGCCATCCCAAGGATTGGGCTAGTAAACTTAATGAGGCATTGTGGGCATACCTGCACGGCATTTAAAGTATTTTAGGGATGAGCCCGTATCGAATCGTCTATGGAAAAGCTTGCCATTTGCCGTCGAGATAGAACATAAGGCATATTGGGCCATCAAGACCTCGAACTTTGATCTCTAAAAGCCTTGGCGTCGTTCACTCAAATGTCGAATTAGGCGACTCATGTGAAGCTATAACAATGCAGCGTCTATAAAGATAATGTCAAAGCTTCATGATCGTCGAATGGTGCATAAGGATTTGAAGCACGGAATGAAGGTTTTGTTGTTCAACTCCGTTTGAAGTTATTTCAGCTTAAATCCGTTGGAGTGGACCTTTTGTTATTAAAGTGTTTCCTTATGGGTGGTAGCCTCGTAAAAGGAATGCAAGTGGTTCTTGTTAATGGCCATAGAGTAAAGTCGTACCTTGAGGGAGATCATCAGCGTAATGGTGGAATCGAATCCATGTTTGCGATCCTCCGTCCATCGATCAATTTTAAATCGAGCTTCGACAATAACCAGCGCTTCGTGGGAGAGCGACCCGTTTCTTTCTGTTTTGTTCTTGTTTTCTTTGTTTTGTTTTGGTTGTGTTTTATTCTTGTTCATGTTTTGTTTTGTGTGGTGCGGGATTTGGAGTCGTTTATCTAAGAGTTTGGTATGCTTAGAACAAAATCGAGATGAGAATGATGATCGTGCCGAGAAAAAAGAACACAGGCGGGCACGCATGTCGAGACGCGAGCATCGCAAAACCACGATCGAAACCCAGTCGGACGCCGAGCCGGGGGTGCAATGAAAGAGTTGAAGGAGTTCCTGGACGGACGTGAGCGTGCGGGTGTAAGCGTGTTGAGGCGCCGGCCCGACTCGGGACCTAATGGCAGGGGGTCTTTATTCTATTTGGTTTAAATATATATATATATATATATATATATATATATATATTTTATTCTAATTGCTAATCAAACCTAGGTCTCTCTCTTCGCAGCTCCGGCCCAACCAGCCTTCATTTCACGTAGTAGTTTCTCACCCAATGTTTCTCCGTCCGGCGCCTCGGTGCGTCCGGCGTTGCCGCAACCGCCGCTCTTGGCGCGTTCAGCGCTCGTGACCCGATGCGGCTTTCGATCGAGTCAACGCTAGCAATTGAACCCGTGCCCATTCTCTCTCGTCGTCGTCTCATAATCAGCGCGCGACTTCGTGTGACCCTCTTTCGCTCAGTCGGCGTTGTCCGGCGGCAACCGCTTAGATGATATCTCAACGCTTCGCTCAGCGCCCATTCCTCGATCTCCGTTCGATCACTGCGCGTGCCCAAAGCCCTCGTCCGGCGTTTACGCTACGCATTCGCCAGCGCCGCGCGTTGTGATGCCCAATTTGCTCCGCCGGTGTTTCCCCGTCGCCGTCGGTTTCTTCCATCAACGCTGCCTCGTACCCGGCGCTTTCGACTCGCATCGGACTCTCGCTTCCCTCGGCGTTTCCTTCGCCGGTTGCCCGCGCCGTGCGACCAGCGTCCGTTCACCCGATCCGGCGTTCCTCAGAGATTGACCTCCGTGCGTTAATCCGATGCCCTCTCGCATGTTTATCAACATGGTTGAACTAAGAATATTGCGGGTCGAGTTCCGTTACCCTATAGCGATGATGTTCATGGAGAAGCGATGGAAGATATCGACATAATGTACTCGGCCGCATTTCCGTCTTTAATCAGTGGAATGTACTCTTCATCGTCGTTTATCCATCAGATATAACTCCTCGCGTCAATTCAATTGGCATTTGATGCAAAGTTCGGTCTTGAGGATAAAATAAAGAAATATTTAAAGAACTTAGGACTATTGCAATATCTATGATGGATTTGCGGGATATTCCCCATTATTGGTTGAATTCTGCACTTTGAATTTTGATGATGAATCAGAGACTATGACTTGTCGTCTATTGGGTCGTGGTATCTTTGTCACTTCGTGTTATGAAGGGGTTTTGGATTTCCTACTACGGTGCCGCGGTGTACCCGTCGTTTAATGTTAGAGAGGCAGCGCGTGTCGGGATTTAATAAGCGGTCCTCGCTAGGAATGCGGCGGTTCATTAAGGATGCAACATTGGCTATGGTGCATAAATTCCTCGCATTCAATGTTTTCGGGAATGAGTAGGCGATAAGGTCGAACTTCTGAGGTTTTCTTGCTCGCATGCGGTAAAGAAACGAAGGTCTCGCGATATTCTTTATCAGGGGCACTCTGCTGGTTCAGCAGCGTGAAATGTCGGTTGACCTTGTGAAATCCCTCTTGGTCTATCTGTACATTTAGGGATTATCATAATGAAGGATGACACATTCACAGGCAAGATCGTCGACCTAAGATGATTGATCTTAGTGAGCTTGGTCCTTTTGCATATAATGAGACTACTCTTGTACCTGTAATTTGAGGTGTGTGAAGAGATATATGCATGCGCGAAGCCCAGCGGGACGGCGGGACCTCCATGCGCCTTGAGGCGATATGCTCATTTTGACACTACTCTTCCATTCGATGATGACCAGGCATACGAGCGGGAGGGATCTGAGCGGTTGAACAGCGATCCTAACCACCGGTTCTCTTCATAGCATGGTGTTATCGGCAGGATACAACCATTCGTGAAGAGTTGGGCGGTTTAGGGTGAATTAGCGACCACTTCATTTTCGTCGAGACATCTATTCTTGATTTGATCGGCAAAATCAACGTCTTGGCGAGCAAATCAATATGGCATAAGCGAGAACCGGTATTGGAATGAGTATAATCGATAGATGATTGAGCGAGAATCGATGCTGCTCTTGAAGCCAGATGGAACTCGTGGACTACATTTCATGGCTCTCGCCTCCCACCGCCGTCGACCAATAGTGATTCATCCTTATTGGAGTTATATCATTTTGTTTTTGTGTGTTCATTTGGTTTTGTGGTTTTGCTTTGTCTTTGTTTTTCTTTTTTTCCCGTTTATTACTTGAAGCCGCATTGTTTATTATTTCGGAGACCTTGCTGTTTTAAGTGTGGGGGTTTCTTTTCCGTTTGTTTGTTTTGCTTGTGTTACCCGTTTGTCATTTCTTAACTATTTGTTTGGATAAGAGATTTTATTCTCTTGAAATCAATGGTGCATGAAGAATTATTCTTTAAGTTGAATTAATTGTGTTTTGATCGAATTTCATTGCGTCTTGGTATATGGTTTTAGTTTGATGAAACTTAGGTGTCGATTTGAGCGTGGGACATAATTAGGAAGGCGTGATTAGACAATGTGTGTGATCGGTTGTCATATACTTACATGGAACCTTTTCTCGTATGATTTTCAATAGAAAAAAAAGAAAATAAAAGAAAAGAAAAGAAAAAGAAAATCATTGTTGTGATGTTTGAAATAAGTGGGCTTAAAATTGAATAAGGGCTCTACCCTCTTGCGTGTGTTGTATCTCGAATGGAGACTACATACTGGGTATAGATATCTACATTAGGATACTCGAGTGTACAACTTGAAGGTTTTACCTAACGATTATTGTCCTATAAGCGGTTTTAAATTCCAAATGTTTTATTTATTTTTATCATTGGGATATCTTACATGAAAGAAACCATATGAGTGTGTATATTGATTTACGAAATCATGTTGAGTCGAAACACGACTATTCGATGATAAGTCGCATGTTTGGATTGATGAATGAGGATCATTATATTAAGAATTGTATTATTAAGATGCATTGAAAGGATGTGAATATGTGATTGATTCTATTTGAAGTATTGATTCTATGTGTCCATTCTTTTCGAAACTAAAATTTGCTCGAGGACGAAGAGTTAAGTGTGGGGAGTTGTTTAGCATGTTTTGTTATGTTTTTCCTTGTTTGTTTTAGGCGATTTGGTTCCTATTTGTTTATCTTTGAATATCCGTTGTTAGGATCATGTTCGTTTCGTTTTATGTAGGGAATTATCGCGTTTAAGCATTTGTTGGCATAAGCGTACCAGCGTCGACTCGATGTAGCGGTGGGGGAGCACCATGCGTCGCAAGGAAGATCGAGAAGACCGCGTTGGATGCCCAAGCAGAATGGTCCGGGCGCCCGCGTCCGGCTGGCACCTGATGAAATTCTTGCCGAGCTCGCGTCCGGTGCTGCGGTTGAAGATCGTCCGAGAGACTCACGCGTTGTTTGGCCTCGCTTACCGAGTCGTGTAGCCCACTTTTACTTGCATTAATTTGCTTTAAATTTAAATCTTTTGTGTTGGTTGTGAGTATTTGACATGCTCGTTTGTGTTGGACTTGAGGGGTCCGTGGTTGCTCTAGCTAGAAAGCGAACTTCATAATTTATTTTATGGCCCATGATATTACTTTACAAATATGGGCTAAGTAATAAAATAAGTTTTGGGCTTATGTAATTATCAAATTATATTATTTATTCTCAAATTGGGTTTGTAGTATATATTTTTTTGTTGAGCCCAATTTACATTTTATATTTATCTAGGATTGAGATTTAATTAATAAGAGTTCCAATATGAATAGGATATCTTTAGGGTTATAACATCTAAACCCATTCCACGAAATATATATATATACATAACCTTCATGCCGTTTTTTTTCTCGACATAAGATCACATTACGAAAACACTATCTCTTAAAGATTCCTATTTTTTTTTTATGATTTCTCAGGGAGTTTAATCGGTGGGACAAATCATTCTTTGGAGTTACTTTCTATCGTGCCTTGAAATTTCCCAACTATGTATAAGAGCTTCATATTAATTAACTCTTTGGATGTCAGATGCGAAGCGTTTTATTTGGCAATAGAATAGAAGTTATTTGTTTATTTAATTAATCGGTTAATTCACATATAATTAAAATACTTTTGCCATTCTCGTTTTAAAAGTTTTATGCGTGTCTTTTAATTAAGTGGTGGTTTTAGCTGTAGTTTACAAGTGGAATTGTGTTTGTAATTCTCTTGCCAAATAATTTAACTTTTCTTTAATTAGTTTGTTTAGACTTTGATTAGTTTAAAGTTATAATCGAATTGATCTTCGTGAATTAAGAACTTGGAGCTCTTTGGAGTAATTAGATAGGATGTTATTTAAAATGGTTGTTGACTACATAATATTAAATAAATAGTGTGGATTACTTTGGAAAATTTTAATTAGAGTAACTAGTTAACTAAAAATATTAAGTTTAACTTGGTTCTAGTTGTTTCAAAAGTATCGTATTTTCTTTTCTCTTGGTGGTAGATTTTTTGTGAAATTTGAGTTATGGCTCACTAAACCTTAAAGTATACATATGTACATATAGTTCGTTTGAGATTATTTTTTTTAGTTAAGGTTTTGTATAAGCTCTTATAAATTAATCGGTTATATTTTAAAGAATAATTTTAACTATTGTACCTAGTAATTCTATTCGGACTAGGTTTATTATATAACATTTAATCTAATTATTAAACTTGTCTCTATAATTTTAGTATATATTTGGTTTCATTAAGGAAAAGAAAAATATTTAAGGTTTCCTAAAGCCCTTATAAAATTATTGTATTTATTGAACTAGGTGGCGCAACTAGGACCCTAAATCGAGTTGAATTGATATTGATTTATTGTGCTCGACAAAACAAGGTGGGTGAAATCATCTTTAACTTGCAAATATGAGATTTGGAATAAACATATTTATTGTTGGTAAAATTCTCTTTAAATTGCGAACATGTGATTTGGAATAAATATATTTATTGTGATTTACTCTATCGTAAGTTTATGATGATAATCATTGTTGTGTTTTGTTACATCTATGGTGAAAGTACGTGTGACGTATTATTGCTTGTGTGGCATGGCACTGTGGCGTATCAATTGCATTGTGGCATAGCACGTGTGCGAATCAATTGCACATGGCAGCACGTGTGACGAATCATAGCTTGTGGGCGTATCAATTGCCTATGTGGCATAGCACGTGTGGCGTATCATTGCACTGTGGCATAGCTGTGTGGTGCGTCATAGTGCGTGTGGCGAATCATGGCTTTGTGGGCGTATCATTGCAGTTGGCATAGCGTGTGGCGAATATAGCGTGTGGCGAATATAGCACGTGTGGCGTATCATTGCCGTTGGGAATCATAGCTGTGTGCTTATCATTGCTTGTGTGGCGATTTTTAAACCGGTGAGGTTGAATATTATTGACTATTTACTTTCTTGCGATGTATACCGTTTTGACAAATAAAATAATGATATTCCTCGTTCCCCCCTAGTCGTTTTGCTCCTTTTTATCTAAATATTTTGGTCGATGATCATGGGCGGTGTGGTGTGGGTGTGCTAGTGGTGTTTTCACTTTAATTCATTCAGACTTGTGTTATTTTGTTTAAATTCTTTTCCTTTATTATCGTTGGTTGTCGTCGGTTCTTTTGCAAAGTTTAGACTTGAGTTTGTTGGATTCATTATTTGATAATTTTATTGAGATTTTATATATTTTATTATTAAAATAAAAATAAAAATGACATCTTCCTTTTAGCTATTTTATTTAAGAAAATATAGCATTTTAAATTATGAATTTAGGGTGTTACATTTAGTTGACATCTTCCGCTTTAGCTATTTTATTTAAGAAAATATAGCATTTTAAATTATGAATTTAGGGTGTTACGGTCTTGAGTCCAGCGTTTACGTGCATCAAACTGCACTCACGTTACTTGTTTTTGAGCAGCGTCCGTAGCTCTGATTTTGGCGCTACTCATCGTTTTAAAATCTTGAAACCCTATGTTTTATTCATTCTTTCGGTTTTCACTTTAGTTCTTGCGCCTCCTCACGATTCTCTTCAAATTCTTCCTTGAAATTTTCTTTTACTTTTGGATTGAATATTATTAGTTGTAAGGATTATCTTGTTGGTTCTATTCCTCAACATTTTAATATACAATTCCATCGGTTGTTCTTATTAGTGAGATTTCTCATCGCTTTCTTTCGTGTTCCGTATTTATTTGATGTTGATTTCTATGCTTTGGTGATGTTTAATATTGGTGTTTGTAATTATTCTTATCGCCATTTAATCTATTCGATTCATGCGGGTTCTCTTGTTGATTCTATGTTCTTGAATCTAGGGTTTAATTCTTATCTAGATAATTTCTTTGCTTTGTCGATTTCCGCCTAGAAATTCGTCTTTCTTTCTTTAATAATTCTAGCCTAGGTAATCTATTATTTTAAAGTGATGATCAAACATCTCTTTGTGATTAGAATGTTTAGGAATTGAATTGTTTTCGTGTGGTAACTAGTAGCATACATTAAGTTTTCCTTGAGAGCGACTCGGATTAGCTTGCTCGCTAGGGCGACCTCGTTAGATGCGAGGACTTCATTAGTGATCTTTTAGTCTAACAAATTTTGGCGCTGTTCTTGAGAACTTTAGGCATATTGTTTGTGTTTCTTGTTTTTGGATTCTTTTCTTTTATTTATTTATATTTTTATAGTCGATTCCGTGATCCGTTTTGTGTGAGTGTTGTGAATCTAGGTTGCGGTTTGATGGAAGATGTATGCTTTTGGCAGCAGCAGACTGCTGCGTAAATTCCACCCGGCGAATTTGAGCCTTATCGGCAACAATATGGTTGGGTGGAATAACGACCCGAGTTGTGGACTCGACCCGACCGGAATATTAGGATCCACCGATTTGGGATGGTGGGATCCAGCGTAGCCGCCTCGCGTCCGATTCGAGATGATAGAAACCACAACCCGACTCGAGATGGTGGGACCCGCAACCTTATTATGGATGGTGCGATCCTGACCACGGCCTCCACGACAATAGTGGTACCACCCTGGACGGTATTATTCACCACCGCCCGCCCTCGAGTATCGTTGGATGATATGGGCGGTGTGATTCGGACTCGCCACCAGCGGTTGGATGCCATACGCAAACTCGAGCGCTACGGTAAGTGGAATTGATGGTGGCAGCGAGTTGTTGCAACAAGATGCAATAGGGGCCTCTGGCTACTTTATGAGCCTGACGACCGCGACCATCGAGTTCACCGTTTGAGGATATGGGTGCGGCGTTCATTGATTACGGTCAGATTGGATGCTAGAGACCTGACTCTTGGCGTTTAGAGGCACATGGGGCGATTCGAGAAGTTGGTTGAGTATCGATAACAACTTGCGGTGAGGAACTTCGAGCACCTGTGAGGCTCGGTGGTCGTTGTCCTAGGTGATCGGCGGATGACCGTATAGTGGAAGAGTTATCTAAAATTTTTGCCACTACAAGAAAAGGAGGAAGAGGTGGTAGTCTTGAGTTGACTCCGATGAGTATGAGCGTCCTTTGAGAATCTTGTCGAAGTAGCTCATGCGGTTTCGATTGATGAAGGGGGGGAAGAATTTGTTAGCATGCGGACCACAATGGTATTGAAGGAACTACTGATGAAATATGTGTTCTTGGAGGATGAGCAAGGAAGCCGGTGATCATCTCGGTAGAACTTCTAATTGTTGAAGAAATGGAGTTGACCTCGGTGTTTATAGAGGTGGTGAAGTAAATTTTTGAAGGCGGTGATAAAGGGATGTCATGCCCTATCGGGCGGCACATGGTTTAGTCCTACGGGGCACCGGTGGAGCATGTGGCATCGATTATGGCGGACCGCCACGTTGACCACTTTTTGGTATGAATCTGCTGATTCTTGGTATTGTTTGCATGTTGTCTTCATTAGTTTATCACATTTATGCCGTTAGTTCAATTATTATTTATCGTTTGGACTTGGTTCGTTTCAATGTTTTGCAGAAAATCGGCATTAAATAGGATGAAATCTATCTTCAAGGATCGGTATAATGAAGAGCATCGCGATAGGGTTCATAAGCGAGTGGATCCTATTTGGAGTTCGGACGAAGGAGAGCAAGCAATTGTTGAAGTCGCGCACGAACCCGTCGCATGGCGAGCATCGGCGCGCCGCCCAGCGCCGTCGCGAGCGCCCTCGCTTCGCGCGCCCGACGTCGGCTCGGTCAGACGCGTTCCCAATTTCCGGGTGAGCGCTCGCCCGCGCGCCCTCCGCGCGCCCGTCCGTCGCCTCGCCCGCGTGCTCGCCGCTCCGCCCCCATCGAGCCGGCTCTCTCGGCGCGCGTTCCCAATTTCGCGCCTCGGGTGGCGCTCGCTCGCCAGCGCCTCGCCTCGCCGCGCGCCTCGCCCGCGTTGCCTCGCCGCGTGCCTCGCCGCCTCGCCCGCCTCCAGCGCCCGCGCCTCGCCCCTCGTGCGCGTTCTTTTCGGAGGCACTCGGTTGCCTTCCTATATATACTATTTTAGGTTATTTTGAAGTGAGACTTACGTATTTTACGTTTTCATTCGCCATTCTTGTGATGGTTCTTCGACTTGTTCCAATCGGACATTAGTTCACATTGGTACTCTATTTGTTTATGAATTCTAAGCGTCGGTAATTTTATTCTGATTCTTGCAATACATTGTGTAATTTTGGATTTGGATTGAAAGTAATTGATCGCTTTTGTTCATTGTTCTTGATCATTTGTTTACATGTTGATTAGTTACGCTTTCGATTATTCCTGCCTTGATTAGTTCTTGATTAGTTCTTGTTTAGGGTTTAATAATCTGAAATCTATGCAAGTGGTGTTGAACTTTAAATTCATGTTTAATCGTTCTTTGTTGAACTTCATTGATCCTTGTTTGAAGATCTAATTTAATTGTTTTGATTTATTTCTGTTCCTTTGTTTGGTAGTTAATCATCTAGGGTTTGTGACCTCTAGTTTACATCTTTTGTTTTATAATTTAGCTCGGGATTGACACCAGGCTTGGGTTCTTGTTTAATTCTGTGTTTGATTCTCTATGTTTGAAATCCTTATTGGTATTAGAGTGTTTAGGATTTAATCGCTTTACATGAGCAACACATTAGGCCTGTTAAGTTTTCCTTGAGAGGCGACTAGGGTTAGCTTTCCCTACTATAACACCTGATGCGATTGCGAGTCGATTGAAAGTATACTTTTGGTTGAACAAATTTTGGCGCCGTTGCCGTCCGTCCGACCGAGCGCTGCCCCTCGGCGGCTCATCAGCGAGCACCCGCCTCGTCAGCCGCGCTCGCCCTACTCGCTCTCTCCTCCGGCGTTCGCTAGAATCGGCGTTCGCCCTCCGCCCGCCTCGCCCAATCTGGCCCGTCTCCGCGACCCGTCTCCTCGCGGCGGCTCCTCCACGGCGCCCGTTCCCTTCGCGCGTCCCCGGTGCCGCCGTCTCCACGCTCCCACGCGTTCACGCTCTCCTCGCCGGGCGTATCGCGCGCCGCTCGCTCAACCCTTTGAAACTGGGCGCTCGCCGAAGCGGCGTTCACGTCCGCCGCGCGCCGCGCGCGTTCCGTTCCACGCCAACAACTCGCCCGTCTCTTGACGGCGCTCATTCCAGCGCCGCTCACTTCGACTCGCCTCTCCGCGCTCTCTCGGCCGCCCGCCTTCGTCGCCTCTGCGCCCCTCTCAACATGAAACGCTCGCCGCCCGGCCAGCTCTGCCACACACCCGGCACTGCTCACTGGCTCGAGCTCCTTCCGGGCATTTCGAGCATGGTTCGCACAAAAACCCTCTCGCCTCTTTGGCGGCTTGGCCAGCGAAGGTGCTTGGGATCGGGTGAACAACCCGAAGATCTCAGGCGAACTCTGATGCCCCATTCGCGATTTTTACGCCCCAAGAAGGTATCTTTACTCCGTTATTCGTTCGAAAGATATCGATCACCCACGTTCATTTGATTGGAATATTTTAGCTTCGTTGGGTGTTGATGGATCTGTTAAAAGATATTTGAAATTGTAGAGATGCCTTGGTTTGGCAACTAGGGAACCGAAGATGGTTTAAGCCTTTGCTTAGGGAATTTTGTGTGTCACTCGAGACCGGTGAAGATTTCAAGTCTGCGTTACGTCGGTTGGGGAGAATAGATTTGCCGTTACACTAAGGTTCTGCGTGAGGTCTTGGGTTTTCATAGTAGTGGTTTTCGATGTACGAGGATTTCCTATAGGTGAGACATGGAAAATTTTAGCGGTTTTGACAATTGGTCATCGGCGAGCACTTCTAGTGCCTTTATTGAACCTGCTTTGGTTATCGCTCATAAGTTCCTAGCATTCAACCTTACAGGGAAAGAGCAAGCCGATAAAGTGAGTCTTATAGAGCTTTTCTTCTTGTGGTGTCTTTGTGAATAATAAGAAGATGCATGCGGCCCGTTCTTATGGCGCCGATTTGAGTATATGAGGCAAACCGTAAGGCCAAACTCTCCTTGAGCCAATACCCTTTTATACTTGCCAAATACTTTGTGGGAGTGACTAGAGATGATATACCTTTTGGGCTCGCGTTATTGAGCATCTCCCATCACTTTCGGTGATTTCCGGTTGATTGCTTGACCGAGAACATTGCTTCCTTATGAAGCACGGCGTCTTGTTCAGTATATCACATTCAGCGAGAACCGACCATCCGGGTCTATTAATCGGGACAGCTACCCCGATGGATGAAGATTACGATGATCGGCCACCGAAGAAGACAGCGGCGCCCATGTCACACCTCCTTGCTTACCCTACTCCCATCGGTCCACGTGCTTTCGGTGGTCTTAGGGCTCATTTGATTCCAGTTTGGCGGTTTCAGCAGCCACTTCACAGAGATTTGGGGACTTTAGCTCCTCCAGGAATCGAACTTTGAGAGAGTATCGGCGGCGGATGGGTCGACAATTCCGAGTTGACCAATCTTGACCCGAGGTTTGGAGAGTTCCGTCTTGAGTATATCGGTGTCTTGGCTCTCAATCGCCAGCTCAACGCCTTGGTCAATCTTCCACGGCGTTTGGGGATTTCGTCAAGATGTTTACCGCGTCTGAACACCCGTGAAAGACATTGGGCGACCTTCAAGCCCGATGGGGCCTTGGTCCCTATCCCACACCTCTCCCACCACCACCACCGCCGGACCAGCGGTGAAGCTTCACCGTTGGAGAGTATATATATTTCCTTATTTCTTTTGCTCTCGTCCTTTTCGGTGGTTCGTTGTTTTCCTTTTGTGGTGTGTTTGTTTTTTTTCCTTGTCTTTTACGGTGCTTCTTTGCGGGACTATCCTTGGAACTTCGATGTCCGCCCGACCTCCTTTTCTCTCACCGTTATCGTGGAAGTCTCGTTCTCTTTTGGCTTTATTTTGTTGTTCATGTTTTGAGCTCGGGGACGGTGCTCATCTATGTAATGTGGGGAGTTGTTGATGATATGTTGTATATGTTGTGCTCGGATATGTGCATGATTGACCCCATGGATCTATGCTTACTTTGGTTTCTTGAGCTCAAGTTTTTATCTATCTGAATAAGTTAGGATTGTGATTTGTGCACTGAACTACGTGGTATTGGTCTAACCTTGATGTGTTCCGTTTATCTTGTTATTACGTTTTGAAGAGCAATGTGAATTGCGGGGTTGTGAAATTGATCTTAAATCGAGGGTTATTGATGTGATTTGTCCGACTAATGTTAGGGGGAGTGTTAACAATGTGGTTACCTATATACTTGTTTCTTTATAAAAAAAAAAAAAAACAAAACTATATTTTTATGTGAGATTGTTGAAATGGAGGATGGGATTCTGCCCCTCTTTCTCGTAAATTGAGAAATGGGCATGGGAAACCACGATAGGAGACTCGAGTTCATCGAAATTCACCTTTTCGACCATTGTTCCAAAATCATTAAGACTTTCCATGTTTATTGTTGAGATTATATAAATGGAGGATGGAATTCTGCCCCTCTTTCTCGTAAATTGAGAAATGGGCATGGGAAACCACGATAGGAGACTCGAGTTTATCGAGACTTCACCTTTCGAACATTGTTCCAAAATCTGTTAATATTTTCTTTGTGTTCTCAAAAGAAACTTGTTGCTAAAGGTAACCATTTTAGTTAATTCACCCCTGACGGAGAGTTGGGTCTGAGCAAAAATGATCCTATTGTTTATATGACTTTCTCACAATCTTAGATTTGTTTCGCATTAACTTGATTACGTATTCATCATGTTGGGGGAATTTCAAATAGAGGTTTGATTGATTGGATTAAGAGTTAAAGTTGCATGAGTTATTTTCTACTCTTGTTATTAAAGACTTTGCTTGAGGACAAGCAAATGGATAAGTGTGGGGAGTTGTTTGGTATGAATCATGCTGATTCTTGGTATTGTTTTGCATGTTGTCTTCATTAGTTTATCACATTTATGCCGTTAGTTCAATTATTATTTATCGTTTCGGACTTACTTGGTTCGTTTCAATGTTTTGCAGAAAATCGGCATTAAATAGGATGAAATCTATCTTCCAAGGATCAGGTATAATGAAGAGCATCGCGATAGGAGTTCATAGGCGAAAGTGGATCCTATTTCGGAGTTCGGACGAAGGAGAGCAAGCAATTGTTGAAGTCGTGCACGACCCGTCGCATGGCCGAGCATCCGGCAAGCGCCTGCCGCCCAGCCCCCCTCCTTCGCGCGACTGCGAACGCCGGCTCACTCCGGCCGCGTTCCCACCTCGCGCTCGGAACGCCGGCCACTCACCCCGCTAGCGCCTGTAGCGCCCGCCAGCGCGCCCGTCCGCGCGCCTCGCCGGCTCGCCCGCCATCGAGCGCCGGCTCTCTCGGCGCGCGTTCCCAATTTCAGCGCTCGGGTGGCCTTCGCTCCGCCAGCGCCTCGCCTGTCTCGACTCGCCGCGTGCCTCGCTGCGCCTCGCCCGCCTCCCGCGCGCCGCCTCGCCCTCTACGTCTTGGCGTTCTTTTCGGTAGGCCTCGGTTGCCTTCCTATATATAGCCTATTTTAGGTTATTTTCGAAGTGAGACTTTACGTATTTTTCTGCTTTTCATTCGCCATTATACTTGGGTAGTCGTTCTTCGACTTGTTCCAATCGGACATTAGTTCACATTGGTACTCTATTTGTTTATGAATTCTAGCGTCGCCGTAATTTTATTCTGATTCTTGCAATACATTGTGTAATTTTGGTTTGGATTGAAAGTAATTGATCGACTTTTGTTCCAATTGTTCTTGATCATTTGTTTACATGTTGATTAGATTCGCTTTCGATTATTCCCCGCTTGATTAGGTTCTTGATTAGTTCTTGTTTACGGGTTTAATAATCGAAATCTATGCAAGTGGTGTTGAACTTTAAATTCATGTTTAATCGTTCTTTGTTGAATTTCATTGATCCTTGTTTGAAGATCTAATTTAATTGTTTTTGATTTATTTCTGCTTCCTTTGTTTGGTAGTTAATCATCTAGGGTTTGTGACCTCTAGTTTAGATCTTTTGTTTCGTAATTTAGCTCGGGATTGACAACCTTGGCTTAGGTTTGTTGTTTAATTCTCGTGTTTGATTCCTCGTATGTTTCAAAATCCTTATTGGTATTAGAGTGTTTAGGATTTAATCGCTTTACATGAGCAACACGAACATTAGGCCCTGTTAAGTTTTCCTTGAGAGACGACTAGGGTTAGCTTTCCCTACTTTAACACCTCGTACGATTGCGAGTCAATTGAAAGTATACTTTTGGTTGAACAAACACCACAGTTGCTCTAATAAACACGTCGAGCTAATGACTTTAAACAAGCGCTCCGTGGAAGGCAACCCACGTTTTGGTTTTGTTTTCTTTCTCTTTTATCTTTTATTTTTGTGTCCTGTTTTTAATTTGTGTTTCGTCTTTGTCTGTGTGCAGGCGTTGTCTTATGGGATGTGATGTGTTGAGAATGGGCAAGCCATTGGTTCACCAAACTTCAGGGAAGTTCTCGTCCTCTTATTATTTGTGCTTTTATTGTTTAGAGCACTGAGGAAAGTGCTCGAATTAAGTGTGGGGGATGAGTTTGTTGTGTGATGATTGTTGGTGTGTTGTTATATCCATTTGCAGTATTGTGGGCTTTTTATGGTGATAAATTTTTTGTGATGAGTGATGATTATTGGTGTGTTGTTATATCCATTTGCAGTATTGTGGGCTTTTTATGGTGATAAAATTTTTGTGATGATGATTTGGATTCAAGTTTTATTCTGTGCTCGTAAGGTTGGGATTTTGATTGTTGCATCTGAACTCTGTGGTATTTGTCAGACTGATTTTAAATTTCCGAGACTTTTGGTGATATATGATTTGAGTGTAATGTGAATTGACGAGATTGTGATTGATAGAAAATGAATAGGGAAAAATTGATGTGATTTGTCCGGCTAATGTTAGGGTAGTGTTAACATTGTGGTCATCTATATACTTGTTTCCTTTTAAAAAAAATAATAATAATAAAAAATATGAAATAATTTGTTGGATTGTTGTAATAGAGGATGGAATTCTGTCCCTCTTTCTCGTAAATCGAGAAATGGGCATGGGAAACAGTGAAAGGAAACCCGAGTTCATCGAGATTTTACCTTTTGAATATTGTTCCAAAATCTGTTAAAACATTCTTTGTGCTTTAAAAGGAACTTGTTGCTAAAGGTGACCACATTAGTTAGTTCACCCTAGCGGAGAGTTGGAGTGCGGCGAGAGGTTACCCTTTTATTTATTGGAAATCAATTGTCGTCCTAGATTTATTTCACATTATCTTTGAATATTTAAACACCAAGTGTGGGGGGAAAAGCAATATGGTTTGATTGATTAGATTAAGAGTGAAGTTGCATGAATTATCTTCCCTATCCTTATTCGTATAGAGTTTGCTTGAGGACAAGCAAATGGATAAGTGTGGGGGAGTTGTTTAGTCCAAATCTGGTCGTATTTTCCTATGCTTTTGGATTTAAATTGTCGATCTTTAGTTTTGCTTTTAGCATAATTTATTATGTTATTATATTATAAAGATTGAATTCTAATTCTTGGCTTGATGTAGGAAATAGCTCATTATTTGGGCATTATTCAGACAAGAAACTCTACGGCGTGGAACTTGGTGCAGAGAGCCAACACTTTAACTGATTCTGATGAATATTGGAGAAAGAAACAAGGCATTTTTCCTTCATAAGAAGTAAATTACGTTGCGATAAGAGTCCATACACCCAAACGGATCGCAATTCGAGTTCGAGCGAGAGAATGGCGAACAATGAAATCACGCCGCAGGCTGCGTGCCGTCCGTAGCAACACCTCAGCAGCGCGCACACGGCGTTGAGCTCGTCCAGCGCCCTCCCGGCCTCCCAACCCACGCCCCAGCGCCCTCCTATCCTCCCAGCGCATGCCCCAGCGCCCTCCTGGCCTCCCAGTGCGCGTTCTCCATCCAGCGCTCGCTCCATGGCCTCCCACGTGTTCTCCATCCAGCGCCCGCTCCGCCTCGTCGCACATTGCTCCATCTCCTTCCGGCGCTAGATGTCCGTCCGACGCTGGGTTTAGCCATCTTTCCCGTGCATCCGGCGCTCGCTGCCGAGTGCCCGCCAGCCCATTTCCTGCGCCACGCGCTCTCGCGACGCCGCCCGCCCGCAAGCGCGTCCTCTCACCTGAGCCGGCGTTAACACGAGATGAACTCTTCACCAACCGATGCTCCCTCCAAGCCGACGTTCACTCTCAATACAGAACGTTTCTCCAGTCGGTGCTAGCTCCAAACCGGCTCTCACTTATTGGTTAGAACGTCTCGTTCAACCTGCGCTCAGTGTGAACCGGCGCTGACTCTCTTTCTATATATATATGCGCGTTGAGTTAGGGTTGGACATTCAGTTCGGATTTATTTTCCTCTCCGCGTCCGCTGTTCGCTGTTCTTCAAGATTTTCTTTCGGGAGCATTCAAGCAGATATAAACATTAGAGTAACTCTTAATTTTCATTCCATCAATTGTTGTACTTTAGTTTATTATTCTTGTTGAATTACTTTGGATCATTTACATGCTTTGATTATTGTAGCTTATTATATAATTCCTGTTGGATTTCATTCGATCGATTTTAGTGCTTTGCTTTGTGATTATTGTTGGATTCTACTTTATAGTCGATATTGGATGTTCTATAATTTTTGTTGAGCTTATTGTTGGATTTATATTCTATGCAATTGGTATTGAATTTTAGTAGTATGATGAATTATTTTTCGATTAATTTTATTGCTTCGTGTTTGGTGATCTAGTTTAGTTTGTTCTATGCTTAGCTTCCTGCTTTTGTGCTTTCGTAGTTTTTCAACTAGGGATTGACAACTCCTAGTTAGATTGCTTGCTTTTAATTTATATTTCCTTTCAGCTTTTCAATTCCCGTTTGTTCAAAAACCCATGTTGGTATTAGAGTGTTAGGATTTACTGTTTTATGTGTTTGACACGAACAATAAGCCCTGTTAAGTTTTCCTTGAGAGGCGACTAGGGTTAACTTTTCCTATTACAACAACTCATTCAATTATTAGTCAATTAAAGGAACACTTCTGATTGAAACACTCACCACAAAATCCATACCGATATGCTCCCATTTCCACGCTGGGATTGGTAGTGGTTGCAACAAACCAGACGGACGTTGGTGCACAGCTTTCACTTGCTGACAAGCCAAACAACGTTCCACAAACGCGGCTACATCCTTCTTCATCCCTTCCCACCAAAAGTTCCTTTTAAGGTCTCTGTACATTTTGGTGCTTCCTGGATGAGCTGTGTATGGTGCCTCATGAGCTTCGCTCATGATCTTATCTCTCAATTCCTATTCGCTGGCACATAACCTTCCTCGGAATAATAGCGTTGTCCTTCACTTGGTGAAACCCTTGCTATCTTCTAGCCTCGCTTTCAAACGCATCTTTTCGAGTTTCGTCTCGCCGCACGCCTCACGATCGCTTCCCTCGGTCCGGTTCATTTGCCAAAGTCATGTGAAACCTTATCTTGATTCCGTGGATGAATCACTTCGCTGAGCTTCTAAAAATCTCGAATAAGCTCCTCCTCTCGCGTAAGAAGATATCCCAACTTCGCTCTCGACTTACGACTAAGGGCATCTGCTACGACATTGGCTTTCCCCAGGTGATAGCTGATAGAGCAATCATAATCCTTCACCAACTCTAGCCATCTCCTTTGCCTCATGTTCAGCTCCTTTTGTTCAAAGAAGTACTTAAGGCTCTTGTGATCCGTGAAGATCTCACACTTAACTCCGTAGAGATAGTGCCTCCAAATCTTCAACGCATGAACGACTGCTGCTAACTCCAGGTCGTGAGTTGGGTAGCTCAACTTGTGCGGCTTCAACTGACGAGACGCGTTAGCTATGACCTTCCCATTCTGCATAAGAATGCAACCCAAACCAAGCTTGGATGCATCAGTGTAGACCACAAACCCATCGTTTCCTTCCGACACGGCTAACACTGGAGTAGTTGTTAGCTTCGTCTTCAACTCTTGAAAACTTGCTTCACAAGCTTCTGACCATGAGAACTTAATTCATTTCCTGAGCTGTTGTGTCATCGGCCTCGCCAACTTCAAAAACCCTTCGATAAAACGTCTATAATACCCTGCCAAGCCTAGAAAGCTTCGAACCTCATTGGCATTAGTCAGAACCTTCCAGTTACTTACTGCTTCAACCTTCACTGGGTCGACTTTGATTCTTTCTGCAGACACGATATGTCGAAGGAACATCACTTCTCTGAGCCAAAACTTGCACTTACTATACTTGGCATACAACCTCGCTGCTCGTAATGTTTCCAGAACGGTACGGAGGTGTTCTCCATGCAACTCTGCATTCTTGGAATAGACGAGAATATCATAGATAAAAACCAAGACGAAACTGTCCCGATATTGATGGAAAACACGATTCATCAGATCCATGAAGACTGCTGGCGCATTGGTCAAACCAAACGGCATCACGATGAACTTGTAGTGCCCATACCTCGTTCTGAATGTGGTCTTCGCAACGTCCTCCTTCTTGATCTTCAGCTGATGGTAGCCTGACCTGAAATCGATCTTAGAGAAGACGCTCGCTCCTTTGAGCTGGACAAACAGATCGTCGATCCTTGGAAGAGGGTATCTGTTATTGATCATCGCCTTATTCGACTCTACGTAATCAATGCACATCCGCATTGACCCATCATTCTTCTTGACGAGCGTAATGGCGCTTTCCACGGCGACACGCTAGGTTAGATAAAACCTAGATCCAACAGCTCCTGCAACTGCGTTTTCAGTTCTTGCAATTCTTTAGGTGCCTTTGATACTGGTGCTACTCCTGGTTTAAGATCAATAGTGAATTCCACTTGTCTATCAGGCGGCAAGCCTGGCAAGTCCTAAGGAAACACATCCGGATATTCACACACCACTGGCTCCTCTTGCAACTGCTTGCGCTCTCAGCGTGCCCTGTCAAACTTACCAAGAAAGTTTGACAGCTTCCCTTCCTGATCATCCTCACTGCCTTCAGTGCTGAGATCATCGGCACGGAAACACCATCCTTATGCCGTGGAAGCAAACTTTCACTCCTTTGGCTGTTTGAAAAGCAACTTCTCTCTCGAGACAACGTATAGTTGCCCTGTGTTTTTCCAACAAATCCATGCCAAAGATGACATCAAAATCTTCCATTTCGATGACATGCAAATTGACATAGACCTTCTGCTCATAGATTTCTACTTCCTGGTTTGGGCAAATCTCTTTTGCCCTAGCACTTCCCCTGATGGGATGCTAATTTCCAGGGTACTTTGTGAATCCTTGGGTACCAAACCCAACCTCTCACACGCGACTCTCGAAACGAAAGAATGTGAGGCTCCTGTATCAAACTAAGCGAAAACGGGTATATCACTCATATGGATTATACCTGTAAGATTTCCGGGAGCTTGTGCTACTTGCTACTTATTCAAGGCGTACACCCTGGCTTGCTGTGGTGGCCTTTGGTTTGCTGGCCTCGGATGACCTCCTGCTCCGTGGTTCATCCTCGGTGAGCCTGGTTCTGCCTCTGCGGAGCCGGATGCTTTGTCTCACTGGTGGCTGCACTGCTGGCCCTCCTATCGATGGACAATCTCGAGCGTAATGTCCAGACTTCCTACAACGGTAACACTCGATGTTACCTTGCATGTACTCGCCCAAGTGATTCCTCTGGCATTTCTGGTACTAAGGCTTTTCCACACCCTGCCCCCACTGCCATATGGGATGGAAATTCCTTCCCCAAGGTTGCATTTCTCTCTCCTGAATACCCAGATTCCTCGGAATCACTGAACCGCTCTGGTTTCCTTGGAACACCTGATTGCCTCTCCCTCGATCTTCCCATTTCCTCTTGCCTCTTCCTCCGTCAGCTGGCTGTCCGGGTGGCATCGTTCTCTCTTGGGGCAACATTGACTTAATGTTTAAAGCCCGGTACAAGGACTGTGCATACGTCAGATCTCCGTGACTGACGAGCAAAATTCCGATCTCGGGTCGGAAACCTCTCCTGAACATGTCTGCCCTGGCAGCCTCTGTGCTAACCAGGTGCATAGCGTAACGCGACAGACGATTGAATGAGCGACGTACTCGTGTAACCGTCCTTCTCCCTTGGCGAAGATTCCAGAACTCGTTTGCCTTCTCTGCCTGTAAACGCCAGGCACGTACTTTTCCCTGAGTTCTTCCTTGAAATCTTCCCACGTATACCTTCCCCATTGTCCTAGTGTTAGGGTCCTCCTTACGGATTCCCACCAGAAATCAGCCTCATCGGTTAGCTGAAAGATTGCGTAAATCAGCTTTTCTGCTTCTTCACAGCCGATGTATTCAAAGATCCTTTCGGTGGATCGTATCTAGTTCTCATCATCGATCGGATCATCGAGACCGTCGAAGGTAGGGGGATTCTGCATACGAAAACTCTCGATCGCATGCCGCTGAACCAAAGGTGGTTCTCGGGCTTCTTCCATGTTATTATTGTTCCTCTGATTCCTTGTTCTCGGCATTCTGTACCGACATTGAAACATTAGAATCACGTTCGCATAGATAACCAGGTGTCATCGTATAACATATATTATCACCCATAATCACATATCATCACATATGTCACATATCACGATCACATATAATCATGCAACCTGCCAACACATCATCGTTATGCATCCCACATAACATCATCACACATCATCACATAGCTCATATCACATACAAGCATTAAAGCATAAACATCATGTCATAGACAGCGTTAGTATCAGTATTATCCAGGTGTCCATGAAGGACTGTCAAAATACATAATCATAGGTATGTCAGTCAAAAAGGTCAGATATGAGCAAAAGAATCTGACTCCGGTTACAGCCAAAAGATGTCGCTCTGTCTCGTGCGATAGCAGACTCTGCGACTATCACTGTACATACTGACCACCTAGATCCCTATCCTCCATGCCCGCCTACTGCTCCCGTTCATATTACCTGATCTATTATGTCTTTCCTCATCCTCTCTCTCCCTTCCTATCAGAGCTCGGACTCGGGCTGCTGCCTCGGTAAAGTGATCCCGCATGGTAGCAAGCCTCTCGTGGGTATGATCTCACCCAAGATGTGCTCTAATTGCCTGGGTCTCCGGTGAATACGGCTCCTGGGTCCCCATCTCCGGCGCTTGCCCTTCCACAATATGCTCGACCCCATCCGAGTCATCCACTATCTGAATTACCAGATCCTCTGAGTCCTCACTGTCCTCCTCATCCTCCTCTGGGTCTTCCTCTTCTTCAGAGTCTCCTTCCCGGGATGCCAACCTGATACTGGCCGGTGGCACTGTGACTATGATCCTGGGCCTCTTCTCCGCCACAGATGGATGGATCGTCTCCTTCACCTGGGAGGGTCCTGCCTCGAAATCATTTCGGGTCCACCGGAAGGTGAGGGTCGTAGATAGAGGTGTAGTGACTGGCGTATCCTGACGGACTGGCGATCGTCTGAGCGATGACTGCTCTCCCAAAGCCTCTTCAGGAACATCATCCCTGTCATCAATCTGGATCGGCCCTTGAACATGCCTCGCTATCACATCTGCCTCAAAAGGTATGTCTCGATGATCGTTCCACTGTCTCCATACTCGAGCAGCTAACTCAGTGAAATCCAAGGTAAGATGCCTGGTGACAGGATGCCGACGGAACATCATGTACCCTTACCTTCTTACCCATGGCTGCCAACCTGTTGATAGCCTCTCTGTCATTCGGTAATAAGCATCATAGTCATATACTTTCCCACTGCCTCGAATCTTCCTCCACAAACCAATAAATCTTCCCATAAATACTCCCAACGGCTCATGAACGTTCATGGTACATTCCCTGAACTTACGGATCTGCTCATCCATCCTGTGGGATCTTAACCAACATTGTCTGGGCCACTGAATATCCATAAACCTACATGTTAGTTCATCATAAAACAACAACAAATATTCACGTTCCCTTTTTCTGTCCCAGCTATCTAGGTAATCATGTCTCAGACACATATTCACTTTCAACACATATCAACATCGATATGGATATTCATAACAAAATCACGTAAGCAAATACAGGATTCACTTACAAGCACTCGTTTATAAAAATAAACAAGATTTTCAACCAACAACGTATTCCTATGTAAACACATAGATTCACATCATCCATTCGTGATCATCTCAATCACATCATATCAATGATATTCATATCACAGCCACACAGGCTCTTTCGTCCCATCGACAATCACTTCCACATCCACATCCACATCATCATCCAACCACATCTCATCCACATCCCGTTTACATCACGTAAACTCTTACCAGGACAAAGTGCATGAAACCAAGGTCACATCAAGCTCACATAGCCACATAAAGCATCAACAAATAAACACATACCTCATCCCTTTTTTGAAAGGAGGCGGACTAACGGTGCGCTGAGGGTAGCCGTACCTGATAAATAGTTTAGAAGAACAAGTTCTAAACACTCAATTTCAAGAACGTACGGGATATAAAGCAAATGAACTACCTTGATATCAAATAACAATAGACGCAACTTGGGAACAAGTTTTACCGCTCATTGAGTTCGCCTATAATAATAGTTATCAGGCGACAATCAACATAGCCCCATATGAAGCATTGTATGGAAGAAAATGTCGATCACCACTTTCTTTGGGATGAAGTTGGTGAAAGGAAAATTCTAGGGCACGATCTGATGGAAGAAATGATTGAAATTGTGCGCGGATAAGACAAAGAATAAAGGAAGCTCGGGATGGCGGAAATCATATCGCGATACCGTAGATCCGAGCTAGAATTTGAGTGTGGAGACAAGGTTTTCTTAAAGCCTCTCCGTCTAAAGGCATTGTAAGATTTGGGGTAAAGGGAAAGTTGAGACCACGATTTATAGGACCTTACGAGATCCTTGAGAAAATCGGTCCTGTAGCATATGTGACTAGCATTACCACCAAGTTTGGGTAATGTTCATAATGTGTTTCACGTGTCTCAACTGAGGAAATCGTGTATGACCCAAAACACGTAATACATCATGATGGCGTGGTCTTAAATCCCGATATGAGCTACGAAGAGGAACACATGGCTATTTTGGACCATAAGGTTCAACGGTTGAAAATCATCAATCCGTTAGTGAAAGTCTATGGAGCACCACGGACGGGGAAGAAGCTACGTGGGAACTCGGGGGCGCCATGAAAGAGCGATACCGAACTCTTTTGAGGTATGCAAATTTCGAGGATGAAATTTATTTTAAGGGGTAGAATGTAATATCCGTAATTTTATCTTGAATTACGATAATAAATTCGATAATTAATATTATTAATTCGATAATTAAAATCTTAATTAGTCGACTCTTGACTTTGACCAAGCATAATTGGATAATTTACGTGTGAGATTCATCGATGCTTAGTGAATTAAGGAATATAATCTTGATATTCCTTGAGCGTAATTTTCTAACGTCGAATAGATTCGACGATTCGTCTTCTGATATTATTAAGCGGTTAAGCTTAATTTGAAATTCTATTAATATAGGAATAAATAAAGTTGTAACAAACTTTATTTTGAACATTTTGAGATAATTAAAATATGAGAATTTAGAGACATTTCAAACGTCTACGTTTAGAGATAATCACGATAACTTTAGCAAGCGATCTCGAATTATAAAATTCAAATTCCTATAATTATATTATTATATAAGAGAATTATTTATCATTAAATAATGCTAGAACATTTAAAGAATAGAATGTACCTATTTTGAGATTTTGAAATATTATATTTGAAATTAGGGTTTTAAAACCTAAATTATTTTAAATACTTTTCTATGATTAAATTTATTATCTAAGACATATAATATGTCACATAATTATATAATAGCTAGTTTATACAAGAAAATCAAATGTTTGGAATATAACCACAATTTTCGAAAATGTGAGCTTCACAAGCATAATTTAATTTTATTCTTATTCAATTAATAATGTATGATAATTATTATATTATTATGATGTCATTAAGGATAAAATGAGATTTATTACAAGTTGCACAAGTGGGATCACACTTGTGCCAAAAGTGGCATAAATTTTGGTGGATTTTGTATGATTTTATGTACAAAATATCATCCTACAATTAATAAACCTATGATTATAATCTTATCATGTATTGGGTGTAAAGTTGAGGTAATTAGCTAATAAAACAAATCATCCTAAGCTCATTAATTGTAGGGCGAAATGGTTGAAAAATGGTTGAAAATATTTAATTTCATACTATATAATAGGGACACTTGTTGGAGTTGAATTTTTGACTTTTCAAAAAGTAACTTTATACTATATGATAATGATATATTATATATCATAAGAAAATAAAATCCTAGGCTAAGAAATTGAAAATGGCGTGAATTACATAAGTGTGATATAATATAATAAATTCTCTAATTCTTGGTAATTATGTGATAATTTATTTATTAATGGATAATATAACATAATAAAGTATATAGTATAAGAAAAAAATAAAAATCAACCTTAGGCTATTGAGGATAGCCGACGCACACACACATGTATAAATTGTGGGTTTAATTATTTGTGATAAGTAGGGTACAAGATATTAATTAAGTGATAAGATCATATGATGATGTGTTAAGAGATAAGATGAATTTTTGTCTATTTGCTCCACTTGAGGGCCGACTATGTTGACAAAATTAGGATAGGATCTTAGTTGTCATCTTAGTATAATTATTACATACAAATAAATTAGTTCTATAAATAGGGCATGGGATCAAACATGCTCCCATTTACAAACCCATAGTACCGAAACCTTGTTGAAAAAAAAAATTAAGAGTGTTCATCAAATTTCCATCCAAAATCTTAGACAAATAAGCATTGCCGATTAAAATCCATACCGATTAAAAGGTTAGATTTCTTACGAGCTTCGTATACATGCTAGAATTTTCGATTTTTGACTGTTAGAATTTATGTTACAAGCTTAGTTTATTCATGTAATTTTCGAAAATTTCATATCATATGATAATATGTTTAGATATTATGTTTATATGATATTATTAAGCATGTATTATAATTATATCACAAAATTAAGCATGCTATTAAATTTATACTTTGGATCGAAAACTTAGGGGTACCATATGTTGATGATTATGATTTTTAATTGTTGATTTGAGCATGAAATCATGATCTAGGGTATTAAATATGCTTATATGAATTTATGTAGAATTTTTGGAAAACTATAGCCTATAATTTTATAAATACCGAAAGTTTATGAAAAAGATAAAATGTTGTCATATAATTCATGTTTAGATGATATAATAGCATATTAAGTGTGTAGATTCATAATATATGGTTGTGAGGATTCATTGAAATTTATAAAAATTATTTGGACCTAAGTTGAAATTTTCGAACATGACTTAGGTAAATTAAATTCAATAATTCATAATAAATAACAATTATGTTATAGTAAGCATAATTGAGGGTGATTAATTGTTATATGAATTTATTAGAATTTTTGAAAATCATTTGCTTGGTTTATTATGAAAACTGAAAACCATATGTTATAATACTAAGGTATATAAATTTTATTTGACTAAGGTAATTACATATTATTAATCACATGATAAAATAGTGTGACATGTGAATTTATAGGAATTTTTGCTCAAGTCTAAGCTATTTATTTCATAGTAGCCGAAAACTATATATTATGTGTATTAATGTTATAAATTTATTTTAGCATGTATAATTACATAATATGATCTAAAATAATGTTTTAGACATAGTATGATTTTATAGGAATTTTTGGAACTAGAATTGCACATAAAATGATAGAATTTCATAAATAATTGAAAAAGTCAAAATGTTGACTTTTTGTTGACCAAAGTCAAAATTGTTGACTTTTGGTTGACTTTGTCAAAATAGTTGACCAAAATCGTTGACCAGGTCGAAGGGCATGCAATTCGATGTCGTGACCTATGTGGCGTGAATGCGTTTAGTAACATGTAACTTACGTTACGTAAGTACATTAAAACGTCATAATATCTAAAAAGATAGAATATCTCTTATAAGTTAAGAAATTTCATAATCGACATCAATTGATTAGGAAGCGTCAAAATAAGTCCGACGTTAGCCTTATTTGATCGTGAGAACGTTATAGAATATGTTCGTCTCTGTCGAGCGTGACCGGCATACTAAAATAATTCTTACGTTAAGGTGATACGTGGGCGAGGCATTGGCATAGGAAAAGGAGACCGTAGTATAAAGACTACGTGTCTGAGTGGGCTTTACTCGAAAACCCTTTTATTTACGACGCTTTCTTGAAAAGTATTTATTTACAAGCTTTCGGTTGAAATGATTATGAACTGTTATTGATTACATGCCCAAAATATTTATGTTTTAACGTATGTATCTATCATGTTGTTGGGCGAGCCAACTATGAATGTGAATCGCTTATTGGGTAGCTCCCAATTTTAAAATCGATATCGGATCTAGTCGGATGCAGAATTCACAGCTGGGGTTAGCGTGTACACCTAAATGACTATGAGCCGTTAGCAACATCTTGACCGGTCATAGATCTAGTCGATCGAGAATCCCGACTATGTGATTGTGAGCCGTTAGCAACATCTTCTACCGATCACGGCGTCGGTGAAGGAGGCCTACTTACCACGTGAGATCAATTATGAACAGCTTATGTGAATGATACGGATCATCTGAATCGAAAATGCACGGCGGCTAATCTTTTGAGAAATGATAAAGTATTTTGGTATTCACGAGTTATTTCAACTAAAATCCTCGTGTTATACTAATGGGCGGTGTAATTAAATGAAATTATTTTGGCATGAGTCCACTAAGTGCAATCTTGTACTTAGCCACATGTTTGTTTTAAATGTGCGAGTTGAGTGCGATGGGATGGACAAGTGTTGAGCGATCGGAGTTTTTGTCGCTAATAGTTTACCTTGGATGTATATTGTCGTATATGCATTCACATGCTTTCCTCTGTTCAAAACACTTTATTATACTATTTTGGATATTACTTATGTTACCTCCAGATCAGTTGAATCCTTTTGTTAATGGTCTGTTGGTCTAGTTTTATGAAATCGTTGTGTGTTTATCTATAAAAGTTTGAAGTCTTGAAAGGTTGTTGGTCATTATGTTCTTAATCCCTGCTTAATAGTAACAGTCCCGTCTAATCCGTACTTTAGATTCGCGGGCTGTTACAATGACTAGGACATATCCTGAAGGGGAGGGGTGAGCAAACAATCCACCAATAGAATTATATCGACACCATAACCTCAATGAACGTGATCTTGATTTTAAAATATAAGTAATGCAAGGAAGCAAAATAGCATTACATCCTGTTGACTAGACCGGTCAACCACATAGCATGCTCATATCGAGACTACGGCATAATAACATAATAGAAAATCTTGTTCCCAATCGTAGAGCAAAATAAAGGGACAAGAATACATCAACAAAAGAATATGTATATGTAACACAACATCGCAGAAGCATAGCACGAAGAACCTGCAGCTCCACCCCTCAGCGTCGCCCGTCCAGCTCTCCTCCATCTGTGAAAAGATTTTTGGGGTGAGTACTAGCGCACTCAGCTGGGGTTTTTAACATAAAACAAAATCCATGATGCCGTGTTTAGAGTACTTACATTAGAAGGTTTTAAAACGTAAATCCACTTCTAAGTAAGCAAAAATAGATTTTTTCTTTTTCGATACCTGATCTGTTATTACTGTTACTCCCATCATAGAACCATAGAACCACGGCTCGAAACGTATCCCGCCAGCCCATCACATCTTACTCGGCCCGGAACATATCCAAATACCACAATATCTCGGCCGGAACATATCCAATCGGCCCGTGCTCGAACGGCGTATCCGGTAGGCTAACTCGGTGTGGACTTGATTCTATCCCCATCGAAACCATAACCACCTCATTATCATTTCGTGTGGACTTCGGAGTCTATCCCTTTAGAACCATAACCACGTGTTGGGTCTATCCCTTCGATCAATACTCAAGATGGTGATCAACCCACCAATAGAGATCCGTGCACAATCACAATAGAACCACATCTCGGATCGGAGAATAGTAATAACCGTTAAAACATTTCTGGCGCACATGTTTTATTTTTGAAATATCAGAGTAAATAACTCAAAATAAGCATATATAACCCAACACGAATGCAGAAAAACGTCAATCGAGCTATCCACAGATCCAACAACTTTACCGATTGCACTGGTAGGTACCTGGCAACAAGATGGAACAACTTTTGGAGTCACATCTCACAAAGCAAAGCAACAACCCGATCCAAATGAAGGTCGAAACGAAACGGGGGTTTTCGACTTTCTGAACCCACATTTGGCATCCTCCGGGTTTTCAAATCAACTCGATGCAGAAAGGAAATATACTAAGGACATCAAGACCTATAATAGGGTACCTTCAAAATATGCATGCATGCAAGTTGACAAAAGTCTTAGCAGCGAAGAAGCTTCAAAAATCGATGCCTATCCTCAAATCCAGGATAAACCATCCAAAACCAATGCATGAAAATGGAAACATAAGCAATATGCATAATGAGGAACATGGAATGACAAACTATGTTGAAAATGGATAACCCGGGCATGTACTTTCTTTAGAAAACTCGAAACAACGGAAAACATCCCGACATGCAGAAACGCGAAAAACAGAATAACGGAACCGGTACTTTAGTAGAATGCATAGCCCGGAACTCAAAACCTAAAGGGCTCATAGCCAAAAAGTGGCCCGTTTGTTTGGTAAGAATTTGTGCTTATTCTTGGTATTGTTTTACATGTCATTTTCAGTAGTTTATCCTATTTATGCCGTTGGTTTGATTAATATTTACCGATTCAAACTTATTTTGTTTGTTTTGATATTTTGTAGAAAATCGGCATTAAATAAGATAAAATGGGTCTGCCAAGGATCAAGTATAATGAAGAGCTTTTCGACAGGAGTTCATAGGCACAAACGGATTACAATTCGGTGTTCAGACGAGGGAGAACGGAGCGAATGATCAAAATCGCACGCACGTGCGACGTGGCACGTCGCGCCACGGTCGAATCCGCGTGCGGCAGCGCCCGCACCCCGCCAGTACCTCGACCACCGGCGTTCGTGCTCAAAGACGCACCCCGCCGCTTCGCCAATCTTGCTCGCGCCAACCACAAAGACGCGCCTCCTCGTCTTCACCCCGCCACCCCATCACCCGGCGCTCGATCATCCAGCGCACCTCTCGTCTGGTGCTGGGAACCCAACGCTCGTTCCACCGCAACACGCGCTCTCCCTGAATGCTCGCCCAACACTCGACCTCCTCGCCCAGCCAGCGCACGCTGCCTCCCTGCCCAGCGCCCAGCCTTAGCGTGCGTTGGCCTCCATCCGACGCTCGATCAGCCAGCGCCCATCCCACGCCTCGTGCATCCTCCGTCCGACGGTGGGCATCGCCCAGGCCTTGCCCCAGCGCCCGTTCACGATGGTCCATGCGCACACTCGCTCCGACCGCTCACTCCGGCGCCGTTCACCATTTTCTCTCGCGCTCTCTCTTAGCCGACGCTTCATTTGTGAGATTGAAATATTTGCCAACCGGCGTTCACCTCGAACCGCGCTCATGTTCAATACAAAATGTTTTTCAACCGCGCCCTCCAAACCGGCGGTCACCTACGAATAAAGCCTCAGATTAAACTGCACTCATATTCAATCGGGCGCCACTCATTTAATATATAAACGTGCTAGGTCATTTTCATTGGCGGGGGCTCTCAGTGTTTATTTCCTTGACCAGCGGTGTGTGCCGTTTCTTGAACTTTCTTCCGGAGCTTGAGATGACGAGTTAGATTCACAGTTTAATTTACGCTATTTCTTGATTGAACAATCTTGTTTAACAATTTATGCTTTTGGATTTATCAGTTTTATCGGATTTAATTTCATAGTATTATCGTTTTGTGATTGTTGTTGGATTCAATTCCATAGTGACAATGGATTGTTTTCATGTTTCTTTAATTTATATTGCTTTTGTTTATTGGTTTGATTTATCCTGCTTTCGTAGTTCAACTAGGGATTGACAACCCCTGGTTTAGATTTATTGCTTTATTAGTTTAGCTCGGGATTGATAACCCCAGCTTAGGATTCTTGTTTATTTCTCGTATTTCAATTCCCCGCATGTCCAAAACCCTTGTTGGTATTAGAATGTTTAGGACTTAATTGCTTTACGTATGCGACACGAACAATAGCCTGTTAAGTTTTCCTTGAGAGACAATTTGGGTTAACTTATCACGCCACAATTACCTCGTGCGATTGCGAGTAAATTTGAGTTTTTAGCTCAATCACCGTTGACCACCAAATCGGCGCGGCGGCGCTAGGTGTTCTTGGTCGGCGGTGATTTTCGCCGGCCTCCGGCCGTTTTCTCATCCCGTCCCTTTAGAAACCCGAGTTCTATGCTATGCTATCTACTAAAAGGTGGAATCAAAACAAGAAAAGGACAAAACGAAAAATAGGGCTGTCGGGAGGGTCGATCGGCGGTGGTGGCGGCGGCGGCGAATGGCGCGCCGCGCCGAGCCTCCCGGCTTGATCTCCACTCTCCAAATTTATAACGCACTGAGCTGCTCGTCTCATCCGTAAACACAGAGAGACGAAGAAAATGAACATTGAAAATGAAGGCCCTAGCCCTCTATTTATAGGAAAGCGGAGGGTCACAGCACTACTTCACGCAAGCGGTCCTTTTCAGCACGCAAAAGTGACGCAACTTTGCAAACGGACTTCAAATTTAGCAAACTTGGTACCCATGGACTCGAAATAAAATCTTGGACACAACGACTATAAAAATATATGCTTTTAAAGACCCATGAAAAGTCCGGTTTTCGATAACTTCCCGAGTGCGAACCTTCGGGGTGGTCGAAAACTCGCATACTTAGTGTTTATGAATTCATCATAAGACACTCTTCATAGCGGCTAAGGTTTCGTGATGGTCGCATCATCAAAACAAAAAGTCAACCTTTTGACATTTCTCAAAAAACGTACCATGCAAACCTGAAGCTTAGGAAGGACGGGGTATTACAGTATTCGAGTCAATTTTTTTTTTCCGACTCTAACATATCACTACTTCATAATGACTTGGAATTTAGGACTTGGAATGATCAGATTAAATTTTGATCTCAAACATATAAAGAGCAGGTAAATTTTCGATACCTACTAAGGTGATCTATTTGGTAGGATCTAACAAGGAAAAAAAAAATCTATGATGATCAGAATATATAAGATGATCACCGACTCAACAAGATATATAGGACTTAAACACTATGGATGGTATATAAACACGAAAAACGAAAAAAAACAACGAAGAAGGCACGGACAGAAAAACGAATAACCAGACACGGAACATACGACCTCGCTCGGGGCAAGGCTTTGATACCAAATGAGAATGACACATCTCCTCTTTAATCCTAATTTGGTTTCCAATGACCCACTTACTTAATTATATGACTCAAGGACCCCAAAACACCCAACGAAAACTAACCAAAAAATTGATTTAAATTCCTTTAAAATTTTCTACTTTTTCCTTGCCTCTCTAGGGACATCTAGTAACACGGATATCAAAATTAGAAATAACGAAACTATATTTTTTCCACGTCAATTTATTCTTTTTCCACGGTGATTCGGTATAATGTTCGAGTCAATTTTTTCCGACTCTAACATATCACTACTTCATAATGACTTGGAATTTAGGACTTTGAATGATCGAAATAAATTTTGATCTCAAACAAATAAAGCGAGGTAAATTTTGAGACCTCACCGAGGTGTATATGATTGATCTATTTGGTCGGATCTAACAAGGAAAAAAAAATCTGTGATGATCACCGACTCAACAAGATATATAGGACTCAAACACTATGGATGGTATATAAACACGAAAAACGAAAGAAAAAAAACAACGAAGAAGTCACGGATAGAAAAATGAATAACCAGACACGGAAGACACGACCTCTCTCGGGGCAAGGCTTTGATACCAAATGAGAACGACACATCTCCCTCTTTAATCCTAATTTGGTTTCCAATGACCCACGATGAATTATATGATTCAAGGACCCCAAAACACCCAACGAAAACTAACCAAAAAAAAATGACGAAATTCCTTTAAACAATTTCTACTTTATTCCTTGCCTCACTAGGGACATCTGGTAACACGGATATCAAAACTAGAAATAACGAAACTATAATTTTTTTCCGCAAATTTTTTTTCCCACCAATTAATTCTTTTTTTCAGATCTAATTACGCTATACATGTTCGAGTCAAAAATTTTTACGATTCTAACATATAACTACTTCACAATGACACGGAATTTAGGACTTGGAATGATCGTAATAAATTTTGATCTCAAACAAATAAGCAAAGAGTAAATTTTCTATCACTAATGAGGTGTATATGATTGATCTATTTGGGAGGATCTAACAAGGACAAAAAAATTCGTGATGATCATAATATATATGATAATCATATACTCAACAAGATGTATAGGACTCAGACACTATGGATGGTATATAAACAAGAAAAAAGAAAGAAAAAAAACAAGTTAGAAGACACGAACAGAAAAATAAATAACCAGACACAGAAGACACGACCTCGCTCGAGGAATGGCTCTGATACCAAATGATAACCACACATCTCACTATTTAATCCTAATTTGATTTTCCAATAACACACAATGAAGTATATGACTCAATGATCCCAAAACACCAAATGAAATCTAACCCAAAAAAATTGACCAAATTCCCTGAAAAAATTTGGACTTTTTTCCTGTCCTCCTAGGGACCTCTCGTAACACGGATATCAAAACTAGAAATACGAAACTTCAAATTTTTTTCCCGCCAATTTATTCTTTTTCGTGTCTCGATTACATATAATGATTTGAGTCAAATTTTTTCGACTCTAACATATCACTACTTCATAATGACTTGAATTTAGGACTTGAATGATCGTAATAAATTTTGATCTCAAACAAATAAAGAGTATATAAATTTTCTATCCCTAATGAGGTGTATATGATTGTTCTATTTGGGAGGATCTAACAAGGACAAAAAAAAATCTATGATGATTAGAATATATATGATGATCACCAATCAACAAGATATATAGGACTCGGACACTATGTATGGTATATAAACACGAAAAATGAAAGAATAAACAACGAAGAAGGCACGGACATAAAACGAATAACCGTACATGGAAGACACGACATCGCTCGGCAAGGCTTTGATAGCAAATGATAACCACACATCTCCTCTTTAATTCTAATTCGCCAATGATCCACAACGAATTATATGACTCGAGGACACCAAAACACCCAACTAAAACTAACCAAAAAATTGACGAAATTCCCGAAAAAATTAACTTTTTCCTAGCAGCTCTAGGGACATCCGTAACACGGATATCAAAACTTGAAAAATGAAAGAGTAATTTTTTTCCGCCAATTTACTCGTTTTCCATGAACGTTTTTCCCACAAATTTACCCTTTTTCGCCTCGATTACGGTATACGATTCGCCAAATTTTTTCCGACTCTAACATATCACTACTTCACAATGACCGAGAATTTAGGATTTGGAATGATCGGAAAAATTTTGTTCTCAAACAAATAAAGAGCGGTGTAAATTTTAGTTTGCTAATGAGGTGTATATGATTGATCTATTTTGGAGGATCTAACAAGGACAAAAAAAATATATGATGATCAGAATATATATGATGATCACCGACTCAACATGATGGATAGGACTTAGACACTCTGGATGGTATATAAACAAAAAAAACGAAATAAAAAAACAACAACTAAGAAGGCTCGGATAGTAAAGCGAATAACCGACACGGAAGACACGACATCGCTCGGGCATAGCTACGATACCAAATGATAACCACACATCTCCTCTTTAATCCTAATTTGGGTTTACAAAGAACCAAAATGAAGTATATGATTCAAAGAACCTAAAAGACCCAACCAAAATTAACCCAAAAATTGAGCAAATTCCCAAAAAAATTGACTTTTTTCCTAGCCTCCTAGGGACCTCGGGTAACACGGATATAAAAACTGAAATTTATTTCCGCTAATTTACTATATTTCCGCGTCGATTAAGGCTACGATTCTCGCCAATTTTTTTTCCGACTCTACTAGATCACTATTTCACAATGACCGAGAATTTAGGACTTGGAATGATCAGGATAAATTTTGATATCAAACAAATAATGAGCAGGTAAATTTTCGATACCTAATGAGATTTATATTATTGATCTATTTGGGAGGATCTAATAAGGACAAAAAAATCTATGATGATCAGAATATAAATGATGAACACTGACTTAACACGATGGATAGGACTGAGACACTATGGATGGTATATAAACACAAAAAACGAAAGATAAAAACAACAACGAAGAAGGCACGAACAGTAAAACGAATAACCAGACACGGAAAACACGATCCCGCTCGAGGTATGGCTCTGATACCAAATGATAACCACACATCTCCCTCTTTAATCCTAATTTGGTTTTACAAAGACCTACAACGAAGTATATGACTCAAAGACCCCAAAACACCCAACGAAAACTAACCCATAAAAATAGAAAAAAATTCTCAGAATTTTTGATTTTTTTCCTTGCCTCTCTAGGGACCTCTGGTAACACTTTTATCAAAACTAGAAAATAACAAAACAGTAAAAAAAATTTCCGCCAATTTACTCTTTTTTCGCATCAGTTTTGGGCTACGTCTTCGCGTCAATTTACTCTCTTTTTTTCGACTCTAACAGATCTCTACTTCACAATTACTGGGAATTTAGGACTTGGAATGATCACTACTTCCCGACAATTTAATCTTTTGTGTGTCTCGATTCTAGGATACGATTAACGTCAAATTTTTTCCCAATTTACTCTTTTGGCGGAAAACTAACCCACAAAAACGAAAGAAAAAAACAACAACAAAGAAGGCAAGAATAAAAAAATGAATAACCAAACATGGAAGACACGACCTCGCTCGAGGCAAGGCTCTGATACCAAATGATAACCACACATGTCCCTCTTTAATCCTAATTTGGTTTTCCAATGACTCAAACGAAGTATATGACTCAAGGATCCCAAAACACCCAACGAAATCTAATCCAAAAAATTTGACAAAATTCCTCGAAAAAATTTTGACTAGGGACCTCTAGTAACACGGATATCACAAACACAAAAAATAGAAACTAATTTTTTTTTCACACCAATTTACTCTTTTTCATGACCGATTCGGTATACGTATTCGCATCAATTTTTTTTCCGACGCTAACATATCACTACTTTACAATGACATGGAATTTAGGACTAGGAATGATCATAATAAATTATGATCTCAAGCGAATAAAGAGCATTTAAATTTTGATCCCTAATGAGGTATATATGATTGATCTATTTGGGAGGATCTAACAAGGACAAAAAAATCTATGATGATCGAATATATATGATGATCACCGACTCAACATGATAGATAGGACTCAAACACTCGGATGGTATATAAACACGAAAAATGAAAGAAAAATAAAACTAAGAAGACACGGTGAAAAGCGAAAAACCAGACACGGAAGACACGACCTCACCTGGTAAGGCTCGATACCAAATGATAACCACACATCTCCTCTTCAATCCTAATTTGGTTTTCCAAAGACCCACAACAAGTATATGACTCAAAGACCCCAAAACACCCTACGAAAACTAACCCAAAAAAATTGACGAAATTCCCCAAAAAAATTGCAATTCTAGAAATAACATAATTGCAATTATTTTTCCCACCAATTTACTCTTTTTTTTCCCGTAATTTTTTTCTCACCAATTTACTCCTTTTCTGCGTCTCATTCTGGGCTACGTATTCGCGTCAATTTACTCTTTTTTTTTCCGACTCTAATAAACCACTACTTCACAATGACTGGGAATTTAGGACTTGGAATGATCATGATAAATTTTGATTTAAAACAAATAAAGAGCGGGTAAATTTTTGAACCCTAATGAGGTGTATATGATTGATCTATTTAGGTGGATCTAATAAGGACAAAAAAAAATCTATAATGATCAGTATATATATGAAGATCATCGACTCAACATGATGGATATGACTCACACACTATGGATGGTAATAAACAAGAAAAATGAAAGGAAAAAACAACAACGAAGAAGATAGGATAGAAAAACGAATAACCAGACACAGAAGACACGACCTCGCTCGAGGCAAGGTTCTGATACCATATGATAACCACAAATTCTCCTCTTTTATCCTAATTTTGTTTTCCAATGACAGACAATGAAGTATATGACTCAAGGCTTCCAAAACACCCAACGAAAACTAACCCAAAAAAATTGACAAAATTCTCCGAATTTTTTTTGACTTTTTTCCTAGCCTAGCTAGGGAGCTCTGGTAACACGGATATCAAAACTAGAAATAACGAAACTACTAATTTTTTTCTCGCCAATTTTTTTCCGCCAATTAACTCTTTTTCAGCGTCGGATTCTGGGATGCGTATTCAACTCAATTTTTTTTCCAACTCTAATAGATAACTACTTAACAATGACTGATAATTTATGACTTGGAATGATCAGGATAAACTTTGATCTTAAACAAATAAAGAGCATGTAAATTTTCGATCCCTAATGAGGTGTATATGATTGATCTATTTGAGAGGATCTCACAAGGACAAAAAAAATTTATGATGATCAAAATATATATGATGATCACCGACTAAACAAGATGTAAAGGACTCTGACACTATGGAAGATGTATAAACACGAAAAATGAAAGAAAAATAACAACAAATAAGGCACGGACAGAAAAACGAATAACCAGATACGGAAGACACGACCTCGCTCGGGGCAAGGCTCTGATACCAAATGACAACCACACATCTCCCTCTTTATTCCTAATTTTTTTCCATGACCCACAACGAAGTATATGACTCAAGGACCCCAAAACACGCAATGAAAACTAACTAAAAAAATTGACGAAACTCCTCGAAAAAATTTCAACTTTTTTCCTAGCCTCTCTAGGGACATCTTGTAAAACGGAAATCAAAACTAGAAATAACGAAACAGTGATTTTTTTTCCTGCCAATTTACTCTCTTTTTTTTCTTCCATTTTTTTTCGGCCAATTTACTCTTTTTCCGCGTCTGATTCTAGGATACGTATTAGCGTCAATTTACTCTTAAACTTTTTTTCAGACTCTAACAAATCACTACTTCACAATGACTGGGAATTTAGGACTTGGAATTATCAAGATAAATTTTGATCTAAAAAAAATAAAGGGTAGGAAAATTTTGTAATGCTAATGAGGTGTATATGATTGATCTATTTGGGAGGATCTAACAAGGACAAAAAACATCTATGATCATCAGAATATATATGATGATCACCGACTCAACACGATGGATAGGAGTCAGACACTATGGCTGTTAATAAACACGAAAACTAAACGAAAAAAACAACAACTAAGAAGGTACGGACATAAAAACTAACAACCGGACACGAAAGACAATACCTCGCTCGGGGCATGGCTCTGATACCAAATGATAACCACGCATATCCCTCTTTAATCCTAATTTGGATTTCTGTAGACCCACAATGAAGTATATGACTCAAAGACCCTAAAACTCCCAACTAAAACTAATCCAAAAAAATTGACTAAATTCCCTGAAATTTTTTTGACTTTTTCATAGCCTCTATAGGGACATATGGTATTACGGGTATCAAAACTTGAAAAAGCAACTGGAAATTTTTTTCCGCCAATTTACTCTTTTTCCTCCTCGATTTACTCTTTTCCGCTCGATTACGGATACGTATTCACGTCAATTTTTTTTTCCGACTATAACATATCACTACTTCACAATGACTGGGAATTTAGGACTGGGAATGATAAAAATTAATTTTGATCTCAACCAAATAAAGAGCAGGTAAATTTTCGATCCCTAATCAGGTGTATTTGATTGATCTATTTGGAAGGATCTAACAAGGACAAAAAAAATCTATGATGATCAGAATATATATGATGATCACCGACTCAACACGATGGATAGGTCTCAAACATTATGGATAGTAATAAACACGAAAACGAAATAAAAAAACAACAACAAAGAAGGCACGAACAGAAAAACGTTTAATCTGACACGGAAGGCACGACCTCGCTCGGGGCATGTCTCTGATTCCAAATGATAACCACACATCTCCCTCTTTAATCCTAATTTGGTTTTCTAAAGACCCACAACGAAGTATATGACTCAAAGACCCCAAAACACCCAACGAAAACTAACCTAAAAAATTTGACGCAATTCCCCGAAAAAATTTCGACTTTTTCCTAGTCTCGCTAGGGACCTCTGGTAACACGGATATCAAAACTAAAAACAACAAAACTGGAATTTTTTTCCCGCAATTTTACTCTTTTTCCACATCTGATTCTGGGCTACGTATTTGCGTCAATTTACTCTTCTTCTTTTTTTCCGACTCTAACAGATCTCTACTTCACAATGACTGAGAATTTAGGACTTGGAATTATCAAGATGAATTTTGATCTAAAACAAATAAAGAGCAGGTAAATTTTTGAATCCTAATGAGGTGTATATGATTGATCTATTTGGGAGGATCTAACAAGGAAAAAAAATATAATGATCTGTATTTATATGAAGATCACCGACTCAACATGATGGATAGGACTCAGACACTATGGATGGTACTAAACAGGAAAAAGGAAAGAATAAAACAACAACGAAGAAGGTACTGACAGAAAAACGAATAACCAGACACGGAAGATACGACCTCGCTCAAGGCAAGGCTCTGTTATCAAATGAGAACCACACATCCCCCTCTTTAATCAAATTTGGTTTTCCAATGACCCAAAACGAAGTATATGATTCAAGGATCCCAAAACACCCAACCAAAACTAACCCAAAAAAATTGACAAAATTCCCCGAATTTTTTTTGACTTTTTTCCTAGCCTCTCTAGGGACCTCTGTAACATGGATATCAAAACTAGAAATAAAGAAACAGCAAATTTTTTTCCCGCCAATTTTTTTTTCTCCAATTAACTCTTTTTCCGCATCTGATTCTCGGATACGTATTCGTGTTAATTTTTTTCGACTCTTATATATCACTACTTCACAATGACTGATAATTTATGACTTGGAATGATCAGGATAAATTTTGATATCAAACAAATAAATAGCTGGTAAATTTTCGATCCATAATGAGGTGTGTATGATTGATCTATTTGGGAGAATCTAATAAGGACAAAAAAAATCTATGATGATCAGAATATATATGCGGATCACCGATACAACAAGATGTATAGGATTCAGACACTATGGATGATATATAAACACGAAAAACGAAAGAAAAAAACAACAAAGAAGGCACGGACAGAAAAATGAATAACCAGACACGGAAGACACGACCTCGCTCGGGGCAAGGCTATGATACCAAATGATAACTATACATCTCTTTTTTTAATCATAATTTGGTTTTCCAATGACCTACAACAAAGTATATGACTCAAGGACCCCAAAACACACAACGAAAACAAACTATAAAAAATTGACAAAATTCTACGAAAAAATTTCGGCTATTTCCTAGCCTCTCTAGGGACATCTGGTAACATGGATATCAAAATTAGAAATAAAGAACTGCAACTTTTTTCCTGCCAATTTACTCTTTTTTCCCCCCAATTTACTCTTTTACGCGTCTGATTCTGGGATACGTATTCGCGTCAATTTACTTTTTTTTCCGACTCTAACAGATCACTACTTCACAATAACTGAGAATTTAGGACTTGGAATGATCAGGATAAATTTTGATCTCAAACAAAATAAAGGGCATGTAAATTTTCGATCCCTAATGAGGTATATGTAATTGATATATGTGGGGGGATCTAACAAGGATAAATAAAAAACTATGATGATCAGAATAGATATGATGATCACCGACTCAACAAAGACTAAGACACCATGGATGGTCTATAAAAACGAAAAATGAATGAAAAAAAATAGCAAAAAAAATATGTGTAGAAAAACGAATAACCAGACAAGGAAGCCACGACCTCGCTCGGGGCAAAGCTCTGATACCAAATGATAGCTACACAACTTCATTTTTAATCCTAATTTGGTTTTCCAATGACCCACAATGATGTATATGACTCAAGGACCCTAAAACACCCAACAAAAACTTACCCAAAATTTGTGAAATTCCCGAATTTTTTTAGTTTTTCCTAGCCTCTCTAGGAACTACATCATTGACTTCTTAAACAAGAGATTAGGTTGCGACAATGACTCATTGTAACTATTAGGGTTAACAACAATATAAGACATTCAAGTAAGTTGTGACGACAATAATTATGGAGATCGATTAAGGAATGTTATCAATTGAGATGTAAATGTTGATACAAATAGTATAAATAGGTTCCATAGAATAGAATGAACACAAGAACTAACGAAATATAATGATCAACAACAATCAATCTTTTAACGGAAGGGTTTTCTTTCCACAAAGACAACAATCGCATAACCATTTTTCAAGTCGAGTATGGCGGCAGAAGGGTAGTTGAGTTACATGTGAAGACATATAACTCCGAGGCAACAAAGTATAACCATTTACATAAGGTTCCTACTTATCGACAAGGTGCGAAATGGACAATGGTTTTCCAAGACAACTTCAACAAAGTAGAACTAAACAATCTCAACTTCACCAATTTCCAAGAATCATCACGACCCCACTCCGGACGACCCGGACTGGAGGGCGACTAATACTAGGAGTAGTATTTCAAGGTTACACTAAAGATAAAGATGCATAATAACAATAAACTAGCATGCTCGAACATGATATAATGATATAACAAGAAATAATCTAGCATGCTTGATCATAACATAAGATGAGGTCATAACGATTGAAAGGGTTAGGCCGTGGACTCAAAGACTTAACAATGAGTCCGATGGACCTCAATAATTCATGTTGCATTATCCTCCCACAATCAAAAGATATAAATGACCTGAGAGACCTTAACAATTCATACCAAAACATAAAGTAAATGAATTCAGAGTTTAGTAGCGGAAAGTGTGTGAATACATATATGACGATATGCATTCAAGGTGAAAACCTTGACCCCTTACTCCTCAACACTTTCCCCCATCACCATCATCGAAGCTCAACCTGCACATTTAAAACAAACATGCGGGGTTAAGTACAAGAAATTGCACTCGGTGGACTCATGCAAAGCAGTTGATATTAAAATTACGCCAATATCAGAGTAAGTCACAAGGGTTTTAGTTGAAATGCCTTGTGCTTACTAAAACATTTTCAGTTCATAAACATCGCTCGGCCGAGCATTTTCTTGGTGTGTATGGTCCGTATCTCATAGTCACAATTCATAACAGTATTAAAAATCAAACGTCGAGAGGGAGGCCTCCCTTCTACGACGCCGTGACCGGCCGTAATCCCATACGGCACACAGTCACTCTCACAAGCATATGTTAACATAGCATATAGTTCCAACCTTCACGCCAATCCTAGCCAGGCATTTATCCTCCGGCACAGGACCCGACATTAATAAAAGGTTGGGTGCGACCCAACAAATGACATAACCTGTCATAATTGTAATATCCCGCAGAATTAGATGCTAATTATGGTATTTAAAACCGTAAATTAGAAATTCAACGAGATGATTCAATCGGTAAAGATATCGAATAATGATTTCGATTATTTACGAAGGAATGAATTCTATTTTAACATTCAACGAGAATTGTGAATTTAGAAATAGAAGTTTATAAAGCGTATCGATAATATTATTTTAACGTCGATTGCGTATCGATAATTAAAATTTCATGAAATTTTCTAAGCAATTAAGCTTAGAATTAAATTCCATTATTAATGGAATAATTTAATAAAGTGATTGCAACTTTATTACGACCATTTCGAGATGAGTCGATAATTAACGTTTTGCAACGTTTCAAACGTTAACGTTTAGAAACGAAATGAAAAATGAATTTATTGATCAAGGAATTATAAAAATTAATTCCCTATGATTATTATATGTAATTACAGTATTATTTAGCATTAAATCAATGCTAGAACATTAAGGATTAATATTGATCAAATTCCTCAATTTCGAAAACCCTAGTTTCGAATTTTAGGGTTTTATCGCATAATTTGATGCCGTTAATTTATCCTATGATATTATTTATCATCTAAACCATATGTTATGACATATATGGTATGAAAAATAAAATTGACCCATTGGCATAATGTAATAGCCGAAAACTATACACTTATGTATACAAGTTTATCTTGTTGATTTTCCTATTACATGTATCTAAGTGACATTGGATTAATTAAATAGCCTAACTAATCAATTAAAATCAGATATATACATATATATATATATATATATATATATATATATATATATATACATGCATGTGAGTGTATAGAGAGAGTGTGTGACAAGTGTAGAGGTGCATGGGAGGGAAGTGATAAGTGTTGATATGCATGTGAGTATAGTGACAAGTGTCACACATGCATATCACCCCACACCCCATACCCTCTCTCCCCCCTTTTGGATCATCCATTTCTCCCTCTCTCTCCCAAAATTCTCAGACCCCTCCCCTCTCCTCTCCTCTCTTCTTCTCCTCCTACACCATTTCCACCATGGAAGAGGAAGCTCAAGCTCCATCTCTCTCATTCATCTTCAAATTCGTGGCTGAGGTATAACTACCTCCTATGACTCTTAGACATGACTAAATCATACTTGCATGCTTAGATTGATGATCTTGGTGGTGATTTGGGGTGATAGATTCACAATTTTTGTGGTTATATGAAATGCATACAAGAAGAATAAGCTTAAAATTGAAAACTGGAAGTAGGTTACGAAAACAGTAACTTAATAAAATTATTTGACTAAGTTACAGTGGTAAGATGAATGTGAAATTTTACTATGTTTAAAGTAAACATTTCTATTAAGTCTCTGTAAAATTTCAAGTCAATCCAACTTGATTTTCTATTTTAATTATATTTTCAAAAACACTGCACAAATCTATAAAATTTCGGTGTTCATCACCCACGGTCCGTGGCTTTCGTTTCGAGTTTGGCTAATGTTAAAACTCTAAAAATTGGCATAAACATAACTTTGCATGTCTAGAAGATTTATGTAAATTTTCAGAATTTTCTAAAAAATGTTACTATTTATTCTAGATTTTACAAGATAACTGCACAAAACTGTCACGGGAGTGATAGCTTGTGGTAAAATATTTTATCTCCCAATCTATTTTGAATCATTGAGTTAGGATTTTTCTGGATTAAACTAGACTTAAGTGGCTTTTCAATATGATTGGTTGCATTCCCATATTCCTTATAATGAACTCACGGTGAATTTTTAAATTTGATGCATTATAGTAAGCTTTTCTGGACAAACTGCCTTAGTAAATTTCTAGGTTAATCAACTGTTCGTGTACGACTTTTACGTGAGATGTTCAAGCCGTTTGTAGCCCGACTTTTACTTTTGTTTCTTCATAAGAAATGTTCCTTACCATGTCTATTTGTGATCTGAAAAGTTTGATCTCAAACCAAGTTTTATATGTATACCTTTCACTGACCCAAAGTCACCTACTTGAATGTTGTCCTTTCCAACTAGTCAATTTTGTGCTTATGTATTTCTCGATGCATCAGATATTTTCCAGTATGGTCTTCATGAAACATGTAGTTCTTGTTACAAGGTTTCGAAATTGGTAGCCTGCAGTCATTTTAGCATTTTGAGTCAAAAGTTACGAGCCCTGCAAAATCCCTCGTCGTTAAGCTAAATCTGGAAATCCTGAAAAATATTCTAAGTATAGAAGTCAGTTCGAGTTGCCCACTTTGAGACCCTATATCTCCAGAACCACAACTCTTTTGGATCGACTTCCTTCTTAGAACTTATAGTACATGTTTAGAGGTTTCCAGAATGTATCCTTGTACGGTCATACGTATTTTGAGTCGAGAGTTATAAATCGTCAAAGTAGGACACTTGGGTTGTTTTAAGCAGTTTGCCAAAAATTAATTACTTGAAATTTGATTAAGTGTTGGAACTCCCCTAGGTGAAATATGTCTTATGTGAATATGGTGATGATCGATTGATACATGGATGATATTAATACATATTAATGACCATAAGTGTATAATACTACACTATATGATTTAGAAAAATTCTTAGAAATCATTGGTAATTTTAAAAATTAAAGCATTAAAGGAACTATAAGGATTTTAAATCCTTTTTAATTAGGAGTAATAATATATGATATGTCTAAATATTATTTTAGACATATTGGGAATTATAAAATTTTATAAACATGGATCCCTATGTTATAACGAAACGTTTTATTTAATAAGCGTTATAATTGAATAATAAGGATTATGGATAAATGTAATATTCGAAAAGCGAATATCGATTACGGTTTTCTAAACCCGTAATTAGGGTTTTGCCGTATATTATCTTTTTACGACATCGAACCTTGTGTTTTCGATACGATATCGTTATGGCGAATTCCTTTCATAATTCACTAAGGATTGTGAATTAAAGTTGAAATATTACGAAATGATTCGTCGATATATTTTAACGTCAAACAGCGTGTCGAGCGTCGACTTTTCATGAAATTTTCTGAGCGGTGAAGCTTGGAATTAATTTCCATCTTAACTCCTTTATTAAAGGAATATATTTATTTAGTCGAGACGAACTTCTGCGACCATTTTGAGATGAGTCGATTTTGAGCGTTTGAGGCGTTTTGAGCGTCAACGTCTAGAGACGTTTTGTAAAATGAGTTTAATGCTCAGGAAATTATAATAATTGATTTCCTATTAATATTTTATATAATTTCAGTATTATTATTAATTAAAATCGAATTTTCAGTTATTAAAATTCGATAATTTGATATTGAAATTTTCAAAAACCCTAAGTTTATAAACTTTGGTTTTTCACATGAAATGACACTATTAAATTATCATATGGTATCTAAACTTTATAATATGATATATATGAGTGTTATTAAGCTATGAAATCAGTTTTTAGATCATTAAAAATCGATGGCAGATTTTTATGATTTTCGAAACATGATTCTTAAAATTAGGGTTTTATATGCATGAATTAATGCTATAATTTTATCCTATGATATTATTTAATATCTAAATCATATATTATGATGTATATATGTATATTTGGATCGAAAATGGCATGAGTATCAATAATAGGTGTAAATTGTATTTTATTCCTATTTTTCCATTTATTATCGGTAAAATCGATATTGTCTATAAGTTGGATTTAATTATTTTATGGCATGTATTATATATCTATAATCAAGTATAATATATATTATGTATTAGTGTATAAAAATGAAATAAAATCAGCCCCTTGAATACCACACATGCGCCGGCCATGCTTCCCCATAAACATAATGGTTCACCTTTTTATTGCCCAACCCATGAGCACCCTTTTTCCTAGCTAATGATCATCCCCTACTAAAATCATTTGGCTGCAGATTTTTGGCCATTTTCTTGGCCAAAATCGAGAGGGAGGGAGAGGTAGTATAGGGGAGGACTCTTCCCATTCAAGCCATACACTCCTTACACATTTTCAAACACTCAAACACTCTCTCAAACACTCCATTCTCTCCTATTTTCTGAAAAAAAATCGAGAGCCATCCTCCCATTATTTTCGAAAGTTTTCTTCTCCTTCTTCTCTATTTCCTCTTCCAAACCTTGATACTATATTGTTTCTTGTTAATCCTATACCATTCCAAGGTAAACATGGACCATAAGTATCGATTCTTACCTCATTTATTTCATGAAAACCGAAACTGTTTTATATATATATATGTGTATGTTTCGAGAGCTACATATATGTATGTTCATATGTTTTAAATGTTCTTATGGATGAGCTATATGTTTATATGTTGTTATTGATGTTTATATTGTTTAAAACATGAGAATATATGCTTGGTTCATCATATGGTGTTATATGTGAAATGTATAAATGGATCTAGCATGTATATGAGTTTTGAACCTTAGCTTATTGAAAAATGGGTTTCGAAAATTATTTGAAATATTCTTATGAGGACCGATTACTTCTTAAGCATTTTAGAGATGGATTATTGTTTATTATCATTATAATCCATGGTTTTGATTTGAAAAATTTAAGAAAACCCTAGGTATACTTTAAAATATTACCGTGAGCTTTTTCAAAATAAATACCATGATGTATAAATTTTATTTTAATCATACAATGTCATATTCATGCTTTAGGACCTTGATTACATGTTCTATGATTTAATTAGAATTTTTGAAAACCATATGCTTAAATTTTAATTAATACCGTGAGCATTTGGAAAATATATGTTGATGTATGATTTTATTTTTGAACATGTAATGGTGTTTTAATGCTTTAGTATATTATTTATGCATTGTGTAAATTAAATAGAATTTTTGGAAATCAAACACCATAAATAAATCAAAGAAGCTGTGAGCTATGTGCTCAATAAGGTGATGATTTAATTGGTTTTGATGATTGTTATGATGTTATATTACTATACTATAGTGTATAAACATAGTATATAATTGTTGGAATTTTGAAAACCAAATACTAAATTTAATCGAAAAAGCGAGAGCATTACAAGCTCATATGGTGACGATTTAAATTATTTTGGTTGATGTTATGATGTTACAATGTTATAATATAATGTTTATTGATGTTGGAATTTATTTAAAATTTTTAGAAATTGTTTGCTATTTATTTGGTAATTACCTTATTATTACCGTGAATATTGTTACATATTGTGAAATAAATAGTTATGATGAACTATGGGTTATATAAATATTATATACTGATGTTGGGATGTTATAATAAGTATATATCAATTTTGGGAATTTTGGATGATTATTCCTATTATTTTGAATTATCAAAATATATATATATGTATATATATAAATAATTAGCAAACAGTATTATATGAATTTCATAAATTCATATTCTGGACCATAGTGTATAATAATGTACTATATGAATTTAGAAAAATTTTCAAAGGTCACTTAGTATTTTTAACTAATTATCGAAAATTTTATAATTTAAAAGGGTTTTAAAATCCTTTTAAAGCAGTTTATTAATGAAAATTAACTAAAATAATATTTTGGACAGTTTTAAATGTTACAAAATTTTATAAACATAGATTGCTATGTTTGAGACGAGCGTTCATTTATAACGTTTTAAAACCAAAATCGCTTTTTATTTATAAAAGGGTTTAATTAATCGAAAATAATTATAAGTCCTTGATTTACAAGATAAATCGAGCAATAGGACTTTACGTTTTCAAATCGATCAAATTCGATTTATAAAACAAAATTGTAAAAATTACTTTTTAAAAGTCAAAATCGTTGACTTTGTTGACGATGTTGACTTCGTTGACTTTTCAAGTCAAGCGTGCGATTATCGTTTATAAATCGTCGATGCGTGTAAGATATACTAATTGAGTATGATACCTCATTAGTAAGAAAAGATTTTACAAATGAAATCCATATATCGAAAACATACTTATCGTTGAGCGTATCTCGAGGAGCGAGAAAAGTCGATCGTATCGTGGTAGAGGCGCATTGAATCCACTAAGGAATTCGGTCTACATCGATATGAAATATCGAAGTTTATCTTAGTTTTCGAAAGTCTCGAGAGACTTGAGCGACGACTAAAGCCTCGCTTTTCGTAAAGGTGTGACGCAAACGCAATGACGAGATTTCGACGAACGAGCGAACTGGGACTTTACAACGAACCATAGTCCGGTGGGCCCTCTTCTTATCTTTAAAATGTGGGCCTTTTCTTACCCCACTAAAACGTAACTTTACTGTTATTTCAAATGAATTTACTTACGATTTATTCTACAACCGTTATCAAATGTTTCTTGCATTACACCAAAATATCTTCGTTTTGTGTATGGATCCTATCTGTTATGCCGGGTAGAATTTGTGGAGATGGTTGGAACTATTATATCAATTGTTGTGGTAGCACCCAACCTTTTTAAAGTCGGGTCTGTCTTGGGATGACAAATGCACAGCTAGGATTGGCGTGAAGGTTGGAACTACTGTTGTGTTAACATATGCTTGCAGAGGATTGTGTCTTTGTGCGGGATTACGGTAGGTCGCGGCGTCGTAGATGGGAGGCCTCACTCTCGCGTTTATTATTTATTATTATTATGTATTGTGACTATGAGATACGGACCATACACACCAAAAAATGCTCGGCGAGCTATGTTCTGAACGAAAATGATTTGGTAAGCCTGAGCATTTTAACTAAAACCACTGTGACTTACCCAATATTGGCGTAATCCAAATCAATCAAATGTTTTCGGCATGAGCCCACTAAGTGCAATTTCTTGTACTTAGCCACCGCATGTTGTTTTAAATGTGCGGGTTGAGCTCGATGGTGATGATGGGGAAAGTGTTGAGGTCCAAAGTCCTTGACCGATTTACTTGAATTTGTGGTTTATACCTTGAATGCATATCGTCATATATGTATTCACACACTTTCATTGCTACTCTGAACTCCCTTATTTACGCTTTATGTTTTAAACTATTGAGGCCCATCGGATCGTGGCCAGTTTTGGGGTCCGATGGTCAACCCTTTTCAAAACAATATAACATCATCTCATATTACATTCGAGCATGTTGGTTTATTTTATGCATCTGTTCTATCCATGCAACCCTAAAAGTACTACTCCTAGTGCTAGTCGCCTCAGGTCAGGGTTGGTCGGAATGGGGTCGTGTGAGTGGTATCAGGCGCTTTTGCTCTTTGAAAACCAAATTCTTTTATTCTAAGTCAGATCGAGTCACCGGACTTCTAGAAACCCATCGACTCTCAACACTCCATCACATCGAGCTCAACCGGGAAAAAGGTAATCGCATTCCTTTCTCAAACTCATGAAATGGAAATTTTACATGATTGAACAATTGGATGGACTTTTGAAGGATTTGATTATTATGAAAATTTTATGATGAAAATGAAAGTTGAGCAAGAAATTTTTTTCCAAAATACTTTTAGTTGAACTAATGCAATACTCGGTATTGATATGAAAGTACGGTGGTACTAGTTGAATGATCAACATGGGATGAATGAATCCATTTTGATATGCATATAAGTTGATTATGATTGCTATGTTGAAATCGTATTTCCAATTTTTTTTCAAATTGAAACATCTTTCCAACTTTCAAAATTTTATTTATGATGAGCGATATGTTATCATAAGGCGAACTTAGACTCTAAGGAGCATGTTCACGTGTCGTGAAAGAACATAGAAGTCGAACTTCTTTTCCATATCGAGCGAAAGAGCGATAGGAAGAATGAAAGTAACGATACCCTTGGGCACGAGCGACGGAAGGCGGCGAGAAGGATGGGCGAGGACAACCTCGACCTTTAAGGTGAATGACGTCGACACTCCATCACTACTTCGACACGGTGAGCATCAACACCAAATGGGCGCCACTCACGGCTTCGAATGATCAGCCTCGACATAAAGACCTGAAGATGGTAGACGTAATACGTCGACATACGTCTCAATTTGCAATTTGGCACGATCGCGCAAATTTCTTGCACTGCGCAGTAGATTTGTTTTAGCTAGATCTCTCTCGTTAGGACTCCGATTTACGCATGGTTTTCACCTGCGTACTCCTAACGCACTGATCTTCATTTGTTATGAAGAACAGAATCCTTAATTCTGCCTCCAGAATACGATAGAGTCCGTTGAACTCTAGTTCGAGTGTTTGGTATAGAATAAGGATCTCATAGCTTATATTAAGATATTGTTGACTTATGTATATGTTTGGGTAAGATTAAGAAGGTAAGTTGTGGTGAGTATTGTGCAGTATGATGTTGCCTACCTTATAGACTTGCTTGACCTTATCTAGTTGCTTCACGTTACGTTTAAGATATCCTTGCCCGCTTGTCGATGGCGATAGTTGACTTATGTTAGTTTTATTAAGTGACGGATGGAGGGTTGAGATATCTCGCGAGGAGGAGATTGGACCACACCCACCCCGAGGAGGAGGTGAGTATATATCGCTCCAGTTGGATGTCTGTTGGGAAGACTTGGGTGAGTTCTTGGCATATTATCTCCGTCTTTGGAGGCGCTTGAGCTCACGGCGTGGCTGATTATGACGGCATCCAGCGCCTTCTATCGATACTCCCTGCACAGGATGGATATGCTCGAGAGATATCGGGGATTACATCTACAGGGCGATGGCGGCTACGACTTGGTGGGAGATCGCCTGGGTTCGTGAGTCACGACTTACGTATCTGACATTCTGAGGGCAGCACCGAGGACCCTACCTCCTCCCAGAGTATACTGGCGGGATGAGTCGCCAGAGTGGCATTACGGAGGTTCCGAGGCGGATTGACCCGATCGTGCCTCCTTTCCTTTTGACGAGGGAAGGCTGCTCGCTTAGAGGGCGGCGCCCGAGCCTTGGGAGAGCCGGTATTTCCACCCTTACAGCCGGACACCCGTCACCTCCACCAGTACCACCTCCACCACCTATGGTCCCAGCCATACCACCATCGAGCACTTTCGTGGACGGACGGATGAGAGTAACAGATGTCACGGTGGCTACTGACCCGATCCGCCATGACTACGAGCATCGGGTGAATGCAGCGAATGCTCTTAACCCCTGCGAGACATACCGATGGTGGAGAGCAATGGGCCGGTCCATCCAGGGCGCCCGCATGGACATTTCGACGGCGAGGCGACTCAGGAAGAGGAAGATCCGAGGAGGATGGGCGGTGGGAGGGCGCATGATGTAGACCACAGCGAAGCTTAAAGAGATTTTTGTGCTTAAGCACATTGTTTTCCTTTTCCTATGTTTAGTCTTTAGTTTGGACTTAGAACCTTAGCTTTTGGAAGGCCGTGTGGGCGGGACTTATGTTTTACTTTTTTTTGCATAACCGTTGATTGAACATCACGCCTATGGCGAAATTTTGGATATATAGATATACATGACCACTAATAGGGCTTTTGGCGGCAAGTTATGTTTGCTAAGAATGATATTCTATTTGGAATGGTTTTACTGATAAAGCCGTAATAGCGTTGGTGTATGTTGGTCGTGAAAAGAATAAGTGCTAACGATTACTGTTTTCTATAGCGACATGCCTCAGAGAAGGAATCCGGAGCAAGAACCCGGAGGTCGAGGTCGGGAAGGCGAGAGGAAGGGTAGGATCCCGAGCAAGAGCAGAAGAAATTCCCAACCACCACCTCCACCACAACCCGATCGCGAATCGAAGAAATGTTTCTAAGGCAGAACCTCTCATGCTTCAACGGAAAGGTAGCCGGAAGAAGCCGAACAATGGGTTAGGGCCATTGAGCGGATTTTACCTTTTAAGGTGCACGCACGGAAAGGTTGTCGTGTGTTACCTTCCACCGATCGGACGGTGACTTACGGTGGGAGGCGGAAAGAAAACTTTCACGGTGAGCGACAGAAGAATTCTCGTGGGAGGATTTCAAGAGGGCTGTATGAGAAGTACATCCCAAAAGCTATAAGAGGAAGAAGGGCGAAATTTTCTGCTAAAACAAAAAGGATAGCGTGACCGACTATGATCGCACCTTCGCGAGATGTCGAGATATGCACCGAGCGGTGGACACCGACTTGAAAATGTCGGAAAAGTTCGAAGCGAGGCTAAGAATGGAGATCGCATGTCTCTTGCCACCATGGAGACTGTCCTACTGAAGCTCTCGCACGAGCTTTAGACATAAGGCGACCATGACCAGAAAATAAGTCGGTGGCGTCTCGGTCACACAATCTGTTGGATAGAGGAAAGGGAAATGGGAACCCAACCGCGGGAATAACAACCGTGGGAACTTTGGGACCACAGTCACAAGCGCCCGTGGCAAGGAGACGCGCGCCACGGGGGACAAGGCGGAAGAGGCGACTTATGCTCCACCGACAAGGGACCACATGAGCGATCGAGGACACCTCATGCCCTCGATGCCATAGGACACACAGGGTGTGTGCAGGCAAATGTGGTAAGTCGTTATAAATACGGGCAAGCGGGCATTACGCCAACAATTGCCCGATATCACGTTCGGATGTAAGACCGAACCAACGGAAATGCTCGACCGTTAAGGGCTATCGACTTCAACCCGACCACGCGGTTTATTGAACCCCACTTCAATGGCGGCAGCCCGGCCTCAACAACAACTCCAACGGCCGCAGCGGTGGCGGCGACCACAACAACAAATCCCGCAGCGGCGGCGGCGGCCCACCGCCACAACAACAGCGAGGCGACAACCACCGCGCCAGCGCCAACGGCGGCGACAACAGGCGAGCAACAACCGCCAAATCAGCGGGACCGGCGCCCGTCGTCCTCGGTAGGCTCGGTGAAACTACGCCACACTGCATAGGGCGAGCGAACAAAACCAAGGAAACTTGGCGGTATGGGAGTTCTTCTCAACCTACACCGTTATAGTATTGTTCGATCACGGTGCTTCGCATTCTTTTATTGCAAAATCATGCGTGAAATCTGGGCCTTAGGTCCGAAAAATCAAGCCGGATATGAGAATCTCATCGCCTATAGGAGGATTATGACCGTTACCCACTTTTGCTCGAACCTAGAGTTGACATTAGGATCACTTAAGGTTACGGCTAACAATCTAAACATAATACCCATGGATGATGTAGACATAATCCTCGGAATGGATGGTTAGCTAAGAATCATTCCACGATTCTACGTAAGGAAAGGAAAATTTCGTTTCACTTTCTTGGACAAAGCAGCGCATTTTCACGAAATCGGCATGGGAAGGAGGATTAGATAGTATCGACACTACAAGCTAGGAGGATGATGAACGAAGGGATGCCATGCATTCCTTGTCTATTTAAGCGATGAGGATAAACCCGAGCGGGTGAAGACATTGAAGTCGTCGAGAATTTTCGGACGTGTTTCCGAGAATCTACCAGACTACGTCCCGATAGACAACTAGAGTTTACCATCGACTTGGAGCCGGATCAGCCCAGTGTCGAAGGCACCCTATAGGATGGCCCGAAGGAGCTAGAAGAGTGAAAATCCAAATCGAAGAGCTTTTGGATCTAGGATTTATTAGGCAGTGTTTCACCTTGGGGCTTTGTTTTGTTTGTTAAGAAAAGGATGGTTCTTTGAGGATGTGCATCGATTATAGGGAGCTAAATAAGATGACACTAAAGAACAAATACCTTTACCGAATTGATGACTGTTTGATCAATTGCGAGGAGGGTGTATTCTCTAAAATTGATCTTAAGTCGAGGATACCATCAGCTGAAAATACTGATGCGAGGATGTACCTAAGGCGCATTCGAACCGAGATATGGCCACTATGAATTCATAGTTATGCCATTCGGATTAACAATGCACCGTAGTATTCATGGACCTCATGAGCAGTATTTCATCCATTTTGGATAAATTTGTTTTGGTCTTCATAGATGATATCCTTATCTACTCAAAGAACGAAGAGGATCATAAGGAACATCTACGGACGGTTTTGCAAACCTTGAGAATGAAAGACTCTTTGCTAAGTTTAGCAAATGTGAGTTTTAGTGAAGGAAGTTATGTTCCTTGGACACATCGTGTCTGCCAAGGCATAAAGTAGATCCGACCAAGTAGAGGCCGTGCGAGAATGGAAATCACCAAAACGCATGCAGACGAATTAGAAGTTTCCTAGGATTAGGCGGCTACTATGGGAGATTCATCGAAGGATTCTCCAAGATTGCAAGGCCAATAACCCGACTACTCGGGAAGGAATCAAGTTCAATTGGTGATGAGTGCGAGGCGAGTTTTCAAATACTCGAGGAAAAATTGACGGTGCACCGGTTCTAGCGGTCGAAGCGGACAAAGTGCGTGGTCTATCTGAACGCATCTAAGGCCGGGTGGGTTGTGTTTGATGCAAGAAGGAAAAGTGATAGCTTACGCGTCCGACAACTCGGGCCCACGAACTAACTACCCAACCCACGATTTGGAACTAGCGGTGTGGTTCATGCATCGAAAATATGGAACACCATCTCTACGGTGTGAGATGTGAGATCTTCACGAGACCGTAAAAGTTTGAAGTATTTCTTGAACAAAGGGATCGAATATGAGACAAAGAAGATGGCTTGAGCGGTAAAGATTACGACTGTGGTATTAACTATCACCGAGGCGAGGCGAATGTAGTAGGCGACGCTGAGTCGTAAGAGCCATACCAAGTTAGGATGTCTCTTTGTACAAGAGGAAAAACTCGTTGAAGAGTTTGGCGGGATGAAGATTGAGCTGGTTGAACCACCGGGACAATCGTGAGTCGTATCGCTACACTCACACCGACATCCGATCTAAGAAAAGAATTGTCGAGAGACAAAGGATTGAGGAAAAGTTGGAAAAGATCCGAGAAAGACTAAGGTGCGAAGGATTCAAGAATTTCAAGAGGCACGGATAACGCCTTATTGTTTGAAGGTAGGATATGCGTTCTGACGAGAGCTTGAGCGAAATCATGAGTGAGGCTCACGATATGCCCTACACCGCCCACCCAGCGGTACTAAGATGTACCGGGACACGAAGGAAAAATTTTGGTGGGAAGGCATGAAGCGAGACATAGCTTCTTTCGTGAGCGCCTGTCTTGTTTGTCAACAAGTGAAGGCCCTACACCAGCGTCCCTACGGAAATTACAACCGTTGGAAATCCCGAATGGAAGTGGGACGATATAACGATGGATTTGTTCGAGCTTACCCAAATCGAGGAGAGAAACACGACCATATGGGTAATTGTGGATAGACTTACCAAAAGTGCTCACTTTCTACCTATTCAAAGCACTTATGGATCGATAAGTTGGCCCGACTATCGTTAAGGAAATTGTACGACTACATGGAGTGCCAAAATCTATTACCTCGATCGAGACTCCAAGTTCACATCCAGATTGGATTAGCTTACAAAGAGAACTGAGTGCAGATTAAACTTCATCTGACATTCCACCCACAAACCGATGGACGATCGGAGAGAGCGATCAAGCGCTAGAAGATATGCTTAGAACGTAATTTTGGATCGAGGTGCAAAATGGGAAGATATTTTACCTCGATTGAATTTGCTTACAACAACGGTTATCAAGCGACGATCGGCATGGCCCCATCTGAAACCTTGTATGGCGAAGTGTAGATCACCACTTTATTGGGATGAAGTCGGTGAGAGAAAAGTCATAGGGCACGATGCGGTGAGCGAAATGATCGAAATCGTTCGACAAATTAGGATGAGGATAAAGAGGCTCGGATGACAGACGAAATCTTCTGACGTCTGGCGTGAGATCAGAACTACAATTTGAGAATGGAGACAAAGTATTTCTTAAGGTCTCTCCATCAAAAGGATTGTCGGGTTTGGCACGAAGGAAAGCTTAGACCCGTTTCATAGGACCTTATGAGATCCTAGAAAGGATAGGTCCGATGGCTTATAGATTGGCTCTTCCGCCAAACCTAGGGAATGTCCATAATGTTTTCCGTCTCGCACTACAAAATCGTTCACGACCCAAAGCACGTGATTCGCGAGACGGCGTGATCCTCGAGCGGACATGAGCTATAAGGAAGAACCCGCAGCCATACTTGACCACAAAGTTCGGCAACTACGAGCAAGTCGATTCCGTTAGTCAAAGTCTTGTGGAACACCACGACGGGAAGAAGCCACGTGGGAGCTTGAAGAAGCAATGAGAGAAAATACCCGATCTATTTTTCTAAAGGTATACAAATTTCGGACGAAATTTTTTAGTGAGGGTGGAATGTTGTAATAACCCGCAGTTTTAAAAGCCTAATTACGGTCTTTAAAACCCGTAAAATAAAATTTTGCCGTGAAATCAAATCACATATGAAATCAAGTATGATTTCAATTGTTTACAAGGAACAATTTCCTATTACTCAGTCACTCAATTTAGTGAGTGATAGAAATCGAAAGTTCTAACTTTTATCGGCAGTACATTTTTAACGTCGGATGCATATCGACTATTGAAATATCACGATATTCCTTAAGCAATCAAGCTTGGAATAATATCCCATTATGAATGGAATATTTTTATGATGAGATTACGAGTATTTACGACCATTTTAAAGATGAGTCGATACGTAACGTTTTGAGACGTTTTCAAACGTCAACGTTTAGAGATAAGATGAGCGATGGTTTAATGATCAAGAAACTTTAGGAAATTATTTCTTATGATATTTTATGATATTACAGTACTAATAAGCATTTAATTAATGCTTGAACATTAGAATGAATAAAAAAGCTCAACCATGGTTTGAAAACCTAAAATCTTAAAATTAGGGTTTTCATGAAAATTTTTGTTCTAATTAATTATCCTATGCTTCAATAATTATCTAAATCATATACCATGGTGTATATACCTATTAGTGACATGAAATGAAATTTTAACCTATGAATTGTCGAATAGCCGATAGTTCATTTCTTGTACACAAGGTTGGATTATTTTGTTTTCTTCACTTATGCTATTAACCTATGATATTAAATATCATCTAAATCATATATTATGATTTATAAATCTATGATTAGCATAAGATAGGATTTTTTAACATAAAGTTGGGCGAATGGCGAGAGCTATGATATATGTATAACAAAGTGTAATTTTATTCTATCACTTATATATATATATGGTACCGATTTTTCTTAAGTGGTATATCTCCCCACTACCTTCATGTATATACAATGTGATATATATATATTATATTAGCTCAGCCATTAGTGGGATATATTAGCTATTTTCAAGATATATTTTATGTGTAAGACTTTCATGATTAGCTACCCATTAGTGTTTATTATATTATTAAAATGTGAAAGGTCTCTTGTGTGTGCAAGTGAGAGAGAGGCGAGAATGAGTGTATAGGTAGGGGGAATTTTCAGATTTTCTTACATCTCTTCTCACACTCACACTCAACACTTGAATTCTTCCATTTCTCTCTCAAACTCTCTTTCTTTTTTTTCTCTCAAGCTTGACCACTTCTGAGACCCTCTCCCCTGAGCCTTGATTTTTCTTCCTTTCATCTTCCATACCACACCTTGGAACATTGTACCTTGTCTCTTTAATCCATAGCACAAGGTAGGAGTTGAACAAAAGCTTGGTTTGTTCTTGAAACCTTCGAAATTTTCGAAGAGTAGCTTAGGGTTTTGCATGTGTGTTTGATGATCTTGGTTGGTAATTCCTTGCTATTGCATGTGTGTTGATGATAAGAAGTATGTTGAATATATGTTCTTATTTTTCTAAGTCTTGCATGTATGGTCTAGAATGAGAATCTTATGAATCCATGGCTATAATGTGAACTAAGGATATGTAGCAATAAGTTGTGAAGCTTTGAGCATGTTTTATAAATTTATTCAAAAGGTATGGAAAATTTATGAAAAGGCCGAGACCTATGGAAGTTTACATGAGATTGATTTTTATGATCTATGGTGTAATATATGTCTATAGTGTTTGTTTTGAATTTTAGAAAGAAAAAATCCATGCTATGTTTGCTCTTGAAACCGATGCATATAGAATTATATAAGTGGTTGTATGATTTTTGTTTTGTACATGCAATTGGATATTAATGATCTATGATGTTTTGAAAGTACATACAAATTATTTGGGAAATTTTAGAAATGTCTACCTATTTTTATTAAAGAAAACCGAAAGCATGTATATGTGTAGATTAATGTATGTTTTTTTTTTTAACACATGCAATGCTAAATTATAAGCTTGAAATAAATTCTAGGCATTTGATGTTATTATTAGAAATTTTTGGAAAATTTTGTATCATTTTCTTCAAAAGGCGAGACATGTATATGTATATATATATGTGTGTGACTTTATTTTGTAACATGCAATGGTATATTGTTGTTCTAAAATGTGTTTTATGCATCCTATGTTTTTGTTAGAATTTTTAAAAATCAGTTACAAATTTTGTTCAAATAAACCGAAAGCCTTGAGCTAATTTTGGTGATGAATAAAATTGTTCTTGATATATTTTATGGTGTTACACTATAATATATAAGCATATTATAATTATTTGAAAATTTTATAAAAATTGTTTGATGTACTTAGTGAAACGACCAAAGCTTATATACCATTTATAGGGTATATAAATGTTATATCATGACTTATATGACATACATATGTCATGGACTAATGTTTGGACCTTATATTAATTTATTAGAATTTTAGCAAAATTATTAAGCATTTATTTATAAATGCGAGACCTAGTATTAATATTAAAGTGATGATTGAACAATGGTTGAGTGATATTATGACATATTAATGACCATAGTGTATTTTAATACACTATATAATATTAGAAAATTTTTGGACATTGTTTGGTAAATTAATATAATTACGAAGCTGTTTAAAGATTTTTAAGGATTTTAAATCCTTTTAAATCAATTTTGTTAATAAATTATATGTCTAATAATATTTTAGACATATTTGGAAATTATTGGATAATTTTCAAAAATAATAGATTGGCAAAAGTTAAAATAGCCGTGAGCTATTTTAAAAGAATAGAAATAAGGATTTTAAATCCTTAAATTCTTTTATAATGAATTATATGTTTAAAAATTATTTTAAACATATTAAAACAGTTTATAAAAGAAATCAATTGAAAATTTATTTTCAAAGATTTAGTATTAAAATAAGGCTTAGTAATTAAATTCTAAGAAAAGTCAAAATTATTGACTTTTGAAATCAACGTCTGAAAGGCGTTCGATAAATACATAAATCTGGCGTAAGGCGTATCATTTACTAATGATATCACGTTAATATGAAAAGATTTCATGTTTAAAGTCATGAAATCGAAAAGCGTGAAAAACGTTGGACCATTTACTAAGAGGGTAAATTGGTCATTTATAACACATATCTCGTTTCTCTCGAAGAGCGAGAAATGTTAATTTGGTACGCTGTGAGAAAGCAATTAAATTCATTAAGAAATTGATTCGCGTCGATATGAAATATCGAATTATCTTATAAGACTTAATAAGTCTCGAATTATGTAACCGACGTACTAAAGCATCCTTTTATATAAAGGTGTAGACGACGCACGCATCACGGGGGCGTTGACGAGTAAGGAAAGCGATAAAGGCGAACAATAATTTCGGTGGGCTTTATTACCAAAATGGAACAACTTTCTTTTTTTTCAACTGTAACTTTTGTTTACGATGCCTTTCAATAAATGCTAAAATTCTTTAAATGATTACACCCAAAATGTTTACGTTTTGTATCGTATCTATCCTTGTATGATGTGATGTTGTTGGAATATTCCCAACTTATGAATGAAAATCGATATCGGATCCTATCTTGGGAAGGCTTATACAGCTAGGATTAGCGTGTACACCGATGGTGACCGTGTCTTTGTAAGGACAATTCACGGCGGTCGCGGGTCGTAGAAGGAGGCCTCGCTTCACGACTTTCGACTAAGATAATGTGATGACATGATAATAAGGGATATGGATCACGTACAAGAAAACGCAGCGACAACTTATATAAACTCGTGAAAATATTTTAGTAAGCCTGAGGCATTTTCAAATAAAACCGCTTGTGTCTTACCACTATATTGGCAGAGTAATTAAACGAAAATGAAATGTTTTCGGCATAAGTCCACTGGGTACAATTTTGTACTTAGCCCTGCATGTTTGTTTTTAAATGTGCAGGTTGAGCTCGGTTGCTGATGATGGAGGAGTGTTGAGAAAGCCATATGTCCTTGTTGTTCGTTAGGAATGGATAACCTTGAATACATATCGTCATATATGTATTCACACACTTTCCGCTGCAAACTCTGAACTGTTTTCATTTCATGTTGGATATTATAACAAAGTGAACTATGAAGTCTTTCAGATCATTATATCTTTTGGATCTGTTGGCAAAGCTCTTTTGAACTAAATTGTATAAGTGTATGTTAAATCTTAAGTTCTATATTCCTAATAATAGTCCGCTCACTCCGGGTCAACCTGAGTGGGGTCGTGACAGTGGTATCAGGCGGTTGCTCTTTGAAACTCAATTCTTTCTAAAACTAAGTCTAGAATTGAGTCACTAGACTTCTAGAAAATCTACGGGCTATTCTCAACACTCCATCACATCGAGCTCAGCGGGAAAAGGTAACTAGTTTCTTTTGAGCTTATGGAGTGAAGATTTTATATGATGATCAAATTTGAAAAGATTTTTGAAGAAAAGGAAAAGGAAAGTTGTGATGTGGTGATAATTGAAATGATGAGTATTGAATGAAAATTTTCAAAATCTTAAATTTTGAAAGTTGATAGCAATGATATGAAGTGGTTAAGTTGAAATGTATGTTTGAAATGAATCATGATGATTTAAGATGAGTGTATGAAAACAAAATGATATATACGATTATGTATGAGCGAAGAATGAGGTGATTTGGATGTTATGCTTATGAGTTATGAAATCTATGTTGATAATAAAGTATGCTATGCTTTGGAGAAGAGCGTGAGCGATATAGGAAGTATGTTCACATAATGAAAGAAAACAAAAGAATGATAGGAAGCATGAATGTGTTTTAATTTGAATTACGAGCAGCGAAAGTGGAGCGTAAAGATGATCGAAACGGCGTCGGCTATGAAGAATGAAGAAAGTGGATCTTTGTATCACAGTCAAAGTGAGCAATTATAACCAAAATTTTCAACTTGCGTGACTGAAGACCAAGATTTCAGAGCGAGCTTCAATTTGAAGGCGTGGACGTAATAATCATACTAAGTCGGCAGCAGCTATAGCGCGTATGATGTCATTATTGGCACCTTCTCGAAACGTTGTCATAATCGCGAAAATTTTCTGCACTGCGCAGTAAATTTGTTTTTAACCGTACTCTCTTGATAAGACTCCGTTTTACGCATGGTTTTCGCCTGCATATTCCTAACATTCTGAACTTCATTTGTTATGAAGGACAGAATCTCTTTTTCCAGCTCCCAAATACAGTAGAGTCTGGGTAAAGTTCAGCTTGAGTTTTAGAATAGAACAGAGGAACCTATAATACCTCGTGTAGCTTAACATAGCGATAGGAGTTTTGTTTACTAGATGGGTTAAGAATGTTTGACTATAGGTTGAATAGTTTATCCTAGTTGATTAACCGAAGTATTAAGCTACCCTATCTGCTATTAGGTATTAGTAGTGTCTAACGGTTAGTTTTTGATCGTGACAGATGGAAGAGATCGTTATATTGCGAGGAGGAGGATAGGACCTAACCCGACCCACAAGAGACTATTCGTATCTACCGGAAAGCTGGATGTGTGCGGCGAGGATTTAGGAGAGTTCACGATGTATTACTTTAGGCGTGGAGGAATGCGAGAGTTTATGGCGTGACGGACTACGACGGCATTAAGCGTCTTCTTACTATACTTCCATGTGATTGGGAAGACTATGCTCGTGAGGTGTCTGGAGATTACATTTACCGTGCAACCGGAGGATATGACTTGATAGGTGATCTACCCAGGTTCATTAGCCACCTGACGTACGTATATAGCATCTATGGCGCGGCGCCGAGAGGACCTTATCTCCCTCCACGGGAATATACTTGGCGTGATGAGTCACACAGTGGTGTGCTTTGAGGTCCCACGGTAGTCGTCTGATGGTTCCTCGATATCGGATCGATGAGGCGACTTGTTCGAGCGGACGGAGCGGCTAGACCTGAGAGCATTGGGAGCCCTGTTTTCCCACCTCGATTTTCGGACATCCGGTGCGTTCACCACTACCGCCTATACCACCGATGGCGGCACCACCACCGATCGAGAGTTTCCATCGAGACGGCCGCGGATTAGTGTGACGGCGGTCTTGATGGGTATAACCCCATCCACGACGGCTATAGCCCAATTCGTGTGGATTATGGTCCACTGCGACATCCGATGGTAGAGAGTAATGGGCTGGACCCTCTAGAGCATATGGCGGGTTGATGACTCGGGGCGAGGAGGAAGAGGATCCGGAAGAAGATGAGGAAGATTCTAGGAGTTGATGTAGCTAGTGACGTTGATGTAAAGTTTGAAGGATTATGTTATCTATTTTTATGTATGTTTTATTTATGCTTTTGAAAAACTTGAACAGTGGGGAAAACGGAATTTTTGTAAGGCTATAAAGCCGTTGTGTGTTGGACTTGAATTTTGTAAAGCCTTAAGGCCGATATGTGTATGGTCTTCTCTTTTTGAAACATTTTGGAAGCAAGTATATAAGTAATCTTGGATGTAAGGACTTGTGTTTGCAAAGTCGTTATCTATAGTCTTGTTGCAATTGTATGTATGTGTGATTCAAGAAGGCTTTTGTAACAAATTCATGTATGATAAGAATGAAATGTTTTATTTAAGTTATCGATTCTAAAAAGGCAAAGAAATGAATTTACACATATTGAGTTATAAAAATGATACATGATGCTAATGATATATTTTACACAACGAATGCCTCCTAGACAAGACCCCAAGCGAGAAGTAAGAGCGGGCGGACCTAGGAGGCGAGTGGAACTCGGGAGCAGGAGGAACAAGCTGTACCTCAACCACCTCCACTGACGACCGCGGGATAGAGGAATTGTTTTAAGACAAAACCCTCCAACTTTCAATGGGAAAGGTAGTCCGGAAGATGCTGAACAGTGGATGAGAACTATCGAGAGAATTTTCACTTTTCTAAGGTGCACAACACAAGAAAGGCTCTCGTGTGTAGCTTTCCAGTTAAATGGGCCTGCTGATTTCTGGTGGGAGGCCCGCAAGAAAACTTTCACAGCAGAGCAGATGGAGGAATTGACTTGGGAAGATTTTAAAAGGGAAGTGTATGATAAATATGTACCAAAGAGTTACAAGAAAAGGAAAGAACATGAATTCTTCTTGTTAAAGCGGGAAAAGATGTCGATAACCGATTACGATCGCACTTTTGCGAAATGTCTAGATATATCTTTGGATCAAGTGGACACGGTTTAAAGATGGCCGAGAAATTTAGATCGGGGTTAAGGCGAAATAAGAATGTCTCTCGTGGTCTTGGAGACATGACTTATCTTGAGGCTCTTACGAGCTTTGGACATTGAGGCGGCAATGCGGAGGATAAGCGGGATCGATTCGGATGCGAATACTATGGACAAAGGAAAGAGAAAATGGGATGCAGGTTTGGTAGCGATGGCGAAGCTTTGAAAACAAAGGTAACAAACAACGATGGCGGGGAACTCGGCAAACGAGGGCGAGGATGGAGGAAGCCGACTTTTATCCCTCCAAAGAAGGGACCACAAGAGCGTGAAGGGCTCTTCCATGCCCAAAGTGCCGAAAGATGCACAGGAATGTGTATGGCGGGCGGTGGAAGCTGTTTTAGGTGCGGCATGAGAGGACATTACGCAAATTACGTCCGGAATACGTTCGGAAACAATTGTAAGGCCGAACCAACCCGGTAATGTTCAACCACCGAGGGCTATCAATTTCAGCCCCAACCTCCACAACAGCTGCGCAGATAATGGCAACAAATACCACAACAGCGGTGGCACCACCACCAAGAACGACGACAAAGGCAACCACCTGGCGGCAGCGTCGGTGACAGCGGCAGCCAGACAGGACAACGGCAACAGCCCGGCAAAGGCAAGCACCACGTCGACCACGGCTACCTCAAGCTAGGCGTATGCTTTGCACCGCAACAAAGCGAGCAGGACCGAGAAACACGGCGGTATGGAATCCTTCTCAACATACTGTTATAGTATTATTCGACACGGGCTTCGCACTCTTTTATAGCAAAATCATGCGTGAGATCTGTTGGGACTTAGTGCGATAAAGGCAAATCGGGATATGAGAATCTCTTCACCTATAGGCGGGATTATGGTATTACATTTACTTTCGAACCTAGAGTTGAACTTAGGATCACTAAGGGTTCTAGCAAATAACTTGAACATAATGTCCATGGGTGGCGTAGATATAATCCTAGGAATGGGTGGTTAGTGCAAACCACTCCACGATTCTTTGCGAGGAAAGGAAAATATCATTTCATTTTCACGGGCAAGAAGCAACGCATTTCCATGGAATCGACATGGGAAGAGAGTCCCAATTGTGTCGCATTGAAGGCGAGAAACATGATGAATAAGAAAGGATACCATGCTTTTCTCGTTTACACGAGCGGAGAAGAAAAGCGGGCGAAGATAGAAGACATTGAAATTGTTAAGGAATTTTCGGATGTATTTCGAAGGATCTACCGGATTACCTCACGATGAGCGGTTGGAATTTACCATTGATTTGGAACCGGGATCGGCTCGATATCAAAGGCACCCTACAGAATGGCCCCAAAGGAATTGGAAGAACGAAAATCCAAATCAAAATTGTTGGACCTAGGTTTCATTAGACCTAGTGTTTACGCCTTGGGGCGCTTTGTTTTGTTCGTCGAGAAAAGGACGGATCCTTGAGAATGTGTATAGACTATCGGGAGTGAACAAGATGGCTCAAGAACAAATATCCTTTACCAAGAATCGACGATTTGTTTGATCAAGCGAGAGGAGCGGGCATATTTTCAAAGATTGATCTCAAGTCGGGATACCATCAACTCAGTGCGACACGAAGACATAGCTAAAACCGCATTCAACAAGATATGGCCATTATGAATTTGTAGTTATGCCATTCGGATTAACTAATGCACCAGCGGTGTTTATGGACCTCATGAACCGAGTGTTTCATCCGTACTTAGACAATTTTGTATTAGTTTTCATAGATGACATCCTCATCTATTCGAAAAATGAGGAAGACCATAAGGAACATCTAAGAATGGTGTTACAAACTTTGAGGAATGAGAAGTTGTTTGCCAAATTCAGCAAATGTGAGTTTTGGTTAAAGGAAGTAATGTTCCTAGGACACATTGTGTCTGCTGATGGAATCAAGGTGGATCCAGCTAAAGTGGAAGCAGTGCAAGAATGGAAATCACCGCGAACTCGAAATGAGATCAGGAGTTTTCTAGGGTTAGGCGGGTTATTATAGGAGATTCATTGAGGATTCTCCAAAATAGCAAGACCAATGACCCAATTACTTGAAAGGAGTTAAGTACACTTGGGTGAGGAATGTGAGGCAAGTTTTCAAGAACTCAAAGAAAAGTTAACAAGTGCACGGTGTTAGCGGTTCCTAATCGAGATAAAGAATATGTGGTTTATCTTGGCCTCGAAGAATGGATTAGGATGCGTTTTGATGCAAGAAGGAAAAGTAATAGCATCGCATCACGACAACTTAGACCACATGAGCTAAACTACCCAACACACGATTTAGAGTTAGCGGCGATGGTTCATGCATTGAAAATATGGAACACCATCTCTACGGATTGAGATGCGAGATTTATCTGAGATCATAAGAGTTTGAAATACTTTTTCGAGCAAAGAGATCTAAACATGAGGCAAAGAAGATGGCTCGAACTAGTAAAAGACTATGATTGTGGTATTAACTATCATCCGGTAAAGCGAATGTAGTGGTGGCGCCTTGAGTCGTAAGAATCAAACTCAATTGGGATATCTCGACACAGAAGATAAACTTGTCGAGGAATTCACAAATTAAAATTGAATTGATAAAACAGCCGAGACAATCAAGAATTGTATCGCTACACTCACCATGACACGATCTAAGAAAAGGATCATTGAGAGACAAAGGATTGAGGAAAAGTTGGAAAAGATAAGAGAAAGAGTGAGAGCGGCGAATTGGAAAATTTCGGAAGCATCGAGATGATGCTTTAATGTTGAAAGGAAGAATATGTGTTCTGATGATGTTGAGATTCGAACAACATAATGAGTGAAGCTCATGATACACCTTATACCGCCCACCCAGGCGATGCGAAGATGTACAAGACACAAAGAGAATTACGGTGGGAAGGCATGAAGCGAGACATAGCTTCTTTCGTAGAACGTTGCCTTGTTTGCCGCGTAAAAGCTTTACACCAACGTCCCTACGAGAAGTTACAACCGTTGGGTATACACGAATGGAAATGGGACGAAATAACGATGGATTCGTTCTGATTACCCAAGTCTCGAAAAGGAAACACTACTATATGGGTAATAGTAGATAGACTCACCAAGTGCGCTCACTTCTTACCAATTCAAAATACACATGGGTGATAGACTAGCCCAAATATATGTAAAAGAAGTGATCGGCTACATGGAGTACCAAAATCCATCACATCGGATAGAGACTCCAAGTTTACATCAAAATTTTGGATGAGCCTACAAAAGAATTGGGAACAAAGTTAAACTTGATCTGACATTTCACCCACAAACCGATGGACGGTCGAAAGGACAATCGAAACCACAGAAGATATCTTTGAGAACCGTAGTCTTGGATCAAGGTGCAAAATGGGAAGGCGTCTTACCTCTTATCGAGTTTGCTACAATAATAGTTATCAGCGACGATTGATATGGCCCCATATGAAGCTTTGTATGGCGAAAGTGTAGATCACCACTATATTGGGATGAAGTAGGTGAAAGGAAAATAATAGGGCGAGCGTTGAATGAAATGATTGAAATCGTCCAACCAGTTAAGCGAAAGAATCGAGGAAGCTCAAGATAGACAAAATCCTACTGACGTCTGGCGTAGATCGGAGTTATATTTGAAGTTGGAGATAAAGTATTTCTCAAAGTCTCTCGTCGAAGGGATCACGAGATTTGGTGTGAAAGGAAAACTAAGACCCATTACATGGGACCATACGAGATCTAGAGAGAATAGGCTCGATGCTTTATAAGTTGGCTCTTCCGCCCACTTGGGAAATGTGCATAATGTTTTCACGTATCTCAACTAAGGAAATATATGCGATCCAAAACATGTGATCCGTCAAAGCAGCGTAGTTCTAAATCCGGACATGAGTTATGAAGAAGAGCTGTCGCAATACTAGACCATAAAGTTCAACAAGCGAGGAACAAATCAATTTCAACGGTCAATCTTGTGGAATCATCACGAGCGAAGAAGCTACGTGGGAGCTAGAGGATACGATGAAGGAACAATACCCGTTTTATTACATTAAGGTATACAAATTTGGGACGAAATTTCTTTTAAGGGGTAGGATGTAATAACCCTTGATTTTAAAAGCTGAATTACGGTCTTTAAAACCCGTAAAATAAAATTTTGCCGTGAAATCAAATCACATATGAAATCAAGTATGATTTCAATTGTTTACAAGGAACAATTTCCTATTACTCAGTCACTCAATTTAGTGAGTGATAGAAATCGAAAGTTCTAACTTTTATCGGCAGTACATTTTTAACGTCGGATGCATATCGACTATTGAAATATCACGATATTCCTTAAGCAATCAAGCTTGGAATAATATCCCATTATGAATGGAATATTTTTATGATGAGATTACAGTATTCGACCATTTTAAAGATGAGTCGATCGTAGCGTTTGAGGCGTTTTCAAGCGTCAGCGTTTAGAGATAAGATGAGCGATGGTTTTAATGATCAAGAAACTTTAGGAAATTATTTCTTATGATATTTTTATGATATTACAGTACTAATAAGCATTTAATTAATGCTTGAACATTAGAATGAATAAAAAAAAAAGCTCAACCATGGTTTGAAAACCTAAAATCTTAAAATTAGGGTTTTCATCGAAAATTTTGTTCTAATTAATTATCCTATGCTTCAATAATTATCTAAATCATATACCATGGTGTATATACCTATTAGTGACATGAAATGAAATTTTAACCTATGAATTGTCGAATAGCGATAGTTCATTTCTTGTACACAAGGTTGGATTATTTTGTTTTCTTCACTTATGCTATTAACCTATGATATTAAATATCATCTAAATCATATATTATGATTTATAAATCTATGATTAGCATAAGATAGGATTTTTAACATAAAGTTGGGCGAATGGCGAGAGCTATGATATATGTATAACAAAGTGTAATTTTATTCTATCAACATATATATATATGGGTGCCGATTTTTCTTAAGTGGTATATCTCCCACTACCTTCATGTATATACAATGTGATATATATATATTATATTAGCTCAGCCATTAGTGGGATATATTAGCTATTTTCAAGATATATTTTATGTGTAAGACTTTCATGATTAGCTACCCATTAGTGTTTATTATATTATTAAAATGTGAAAGGTCTCTTGTGTGTGCAAGTGAGAGAGAGGCGAGAATGAGTGTATAGGGAGGGGGAATTTTCAGATTTTCTTACATCTCTTCTCACACTCACACTCAACACTTGAATTCTTCCATTCTCTCTCAAACTCTCTTTCTTTTTTTCTCTCCAAGCTTGACCCTTTGAGACCCCTCTCCCTTCAAGCCTTGATTTTTCTTCCTTTCATCTTCCATACCACACCTTGGAACATTGTACCTTGTCTCTTTAATCCATAGCACAAGGTAGGAGTTGAACAAAAGCTTGGTTTGTTCTTGAAACCTTCGAAATTTTCGAAGAGTAGCTTAGGGTTTTGCATGTGTGTTTGATGATCTTGGTTGGTAATTCCTTGCTATTGCATGTGTGTTGATGATAAGAAGTATGTTGAATATATGTTCTTATTTTTCTAAGTCTTGCATGTATGGTCTAGAATGAGAATCTTATGAATCCATGGCTATAATGTGAACTAAGGATATGTAGCGATAAGTTGTGAAGCTTTGAGCATGTTTTATAAATTTATTCAAAAGGTATGGAAAATTTATGAAAAGGCGAGACCTATGGAAGTTTACATGAGATTGATTTTTATGATCTATGGTGTAATATATGTCTATAGTGTTTGTTTTGAATTTTAGAAAAAAAATCCATGCTATGTTTGCTCTTGAAACCGATGCATATAGAATTATATAAGTGGTTGTATGATTTTTGTTTTGTACATGCAATTGGATATTAATGATCTATGATGTTTTGAAAGTACATACAAATTATTTGGGAAATTTTAGAAATGTCTACCTATTTTTATTAAAGAAAACCGAAAGCATGTATATGTGTAGATTAATGTATGTTTTTTTTTTATTTAACACATGCAATGCTAAATTATAAGCTTGAAATAAATTCTAGGCATTTGATGTTATTATTAGAAATTTTTGGAAAATTTTGTATCATTTTCTTCAAAAGGCCGAGACATGTATATGTATATATATGTGTGTGACTTTATTTTGTAACATGCAATGGTATATTGTTGTTCTAAAATGTGTTTTATGCATCCTATGTTTTTGTTAGAATTTTTAAAAATCAGTTACAAATTTTGTTCAAATAAACCGAAAGCCTTGAGCTAATTTTGGTGATGAATAAAATTGTTCTTGATATATTTTATGGTGTTACACTATAATATATAAGCATATTATAATTGTTTGAAAATTTTATAAAAATTGTTTGATGTACTTAGTGAAACGACCGAAAGCTTATATACCATTTATAGGGTATATAAATGTTATATCATGACTTATATGACATACATATGTAATGGACTAATGTTTGGACCTTATATTAATTTATTAGAATTTTAGCAAAATTATTAAGCATTTATTTATAAATGCGAGACCTAATATTAATATTAAAGTGATGATTGAACAATGGTTGAGTGATATTATGACATATTAATGACCATAGTGTATTTTAATACACTATATAATATTAGAAAAATTTTGGACATTGTTTGGTAAATTAATATAATTACGAAGCTGTTTAAAGATTTTAAGGATTTTAAATCCTTTTAAATCAATTTTGTTAATAAATTATATGTCTAATAATATTTTAGACATATTTGGAAATTATTGGATAATTTTCAAAAATAATAGATTAGCAAAATTAAAATAGCGTGAGCTATTTTAAAAGAATAGAAATAAGGATTTTAAATCCTTAAATTCTTTTATAATGAATTATATGTTTAAAATTATTTTTAAACATATTAAAACAGTTATAAAAGAAATCAATTGAAAATTTATTTTCAAAGATTTAGTATTAAAATAAGGCTTAGTAATTAAATTCTTGAAAAAGTCAAAATTATTGACTTTTGAAATCAGCGTCTGAAAGGCGTTCGATAAATACGCAAATCTGCGTAAGGCGTATCATTTACTAATGATATCACGTTAATATGAAAAGATTTCATGTTTAAAGTCATGAAATCGAAAAACGTGAGAAAACGTTGGACCATTTACTAAGAGGGGTAAATTGGTCATTTATAACACATATCTCGTTTCTCTCGAAGAGCGAGAAATGTTAATTTGATCTGTGACGAAAGCAATTAAATTCATTAAGAATTGATTCGCGTCGATATGAAATATCGAATTATCTTATAAGACTTAATAAGTCTCGAATTACGTAACCGCGTACTAAAGCATCCTTTTATATAAAGGTGTGAAGCGTGACGCGCAATTTGGGCGTTGACGAGTAAGGAAAGCGATAAAGGCGAACAATAATTTCGGGTGGGCTTTATTACAAAATGGAACAACTTTCTTTCTTTTCAACTGTAACATTTACGATGCCTTTCGATAAATGCTAAAATTCTTTAAATGATTACACCTTGAAAATGTTTACGTTTTGTATCGTATCTATCCTTGTATGATGTGATGTTGTTGGAATATTCCCAACTTATGAATGAAAATCGATATCGGATCCTATCTTGGGAAGGCTTATACAGCTAGGATTAACGTGTACCTTGATGGTATTTGTGTCTTTGTAAGGACGATTCACGGCGGTCGCGGGGTCGTAGAAGGAGGCCTCCTTCACGACTTTCGACTAAGATAATGTGATGACATGATAATAAGGGATATGGATCACGTACACCAAGAAAACGCTTGCGAGCAACTTATATAAACTCGTGAAAATATTTTAGTAAGCCTGAGGCATTTTCAAATAAAACCGCATGTCTTACCACTATATTAGCGAGTAATTAAGCGAAAATGAAATGTTTTGGCATAAGTCCACTGGGTACAATTTTGTACTTAGCCTGCATGTTTGTTTTAAATGTGCGAGTTGAGCTCGATTCTTGATGATGGAGGTGTTGAAAAGCCGTATGTCCTTGTTGTTCGTTAGGAATGGATAACCTTGAATACATATCGTCGTATATGTATTCACACACTTTCATTGCAAACTACGAGGCTGTTTTCATTTCATGTTGGATATTATAACAAAGTGAACTATGAAGTCTTTCGATCATTATATCTTTTGGATCATTGGCAAAGCTCTTTTGAACTAAATTGTATAAGTGTATGTTAAATCTTAAGTTCTATATTCCTAATAATAGTCCGCTCACTCAAGATTGACTGAGTGGGGTGCGTGACAAATGTAATATTTCAAAGAAGCGAATATCGATTACGGTTTTCTAAACCCGTAATTAGGGTTTTGTCCGTATATTATCTTTTACGACATCGAACCTTGTGTTTCGATACGATATCGTTATGGCGAATTCCTTTCATAATTCACTAAGGATTGTGAATTAAAGTTGAAATATTACGAAATGATTAGTCGATATATTTTAACGTCGAAACGCGTATCGAGCGTCGACTTTTCATGAAATTTTACGGCGGTGAAGCTTGGAATTAATTTCCATCTTAACTCCTTTATTAAAGGAATATATTTATTTAGTCGTTATGAACTTCTGCGACCATTTTGAGATGAGTCGATTTTGAGCGTTTGAGGCGTTTTGAGCGTCAGCGTCTAGAGAGCGTTTTGTAAAATGAGTTTAATGCTCGGGAAATTATAATAATTGATTTCCTATTAATATTTTATATAATTTCAGTATTATTATTAATTAAAATCGAATTTTCAGTTATTAAAATTCGATAATTTGATATTGAAATTTTCAAAACCCTAAGTTTATAAACTTTGGTTTTCACATGAAATGACACTATTAAATTATCATATGGTATCTAAACTTTATAATATGATATATATGAGTGTTATTAAGCTATGAAATCAGTTTTAGATCATTAAAATCGATGGCGATTTTTATGATTTTGAAACATGATTCTTAAAATTAGGGTTTTATATGCATGAATTAATGCTATAATTTTATCCTATGATATTATTTAATATCTAAATCATATATTATGATGTATATATGTATATTTGGATCGAAAATGGCATGAGTATCAATAATAGGTGTAAATTGTATTTTTATTCCTATTTTTCCATTTATTATCGGTAAAATCGATATTGTGCTATAAGTTGGATTTAATTATTTTTATGGCATGTATTATATATCTATAATCAAGTATAATATATATTATGTATTAGTGTATAAAAATGAAATAAAATCAGCCCCTTGAATACCACACATGCGCCGGCCATGCTTCCCCATAAACATAATGGTTCACCTTTTTATTGCCCAACCCATGAGCACCCTTTTTCCTAGCTAATGATCATCCCCTACTAAAATCATTTGGCTGCAGATTTTTGGCCATTTTCTTGGCCAAAATCGAGAGGGAGGGAGAGGTAGTATAGGGGAGGACTCTTCCCATTCAAGCCATACACTCCTTACGTTTTCAAACACTCAAACACTCTCTCAAACACTCCATTCTCTCCTATTTTACGAAAAAAAATCGAGAGCCATCCTCCATTATTTTGAAAGTTTTCTTCTCCTTCTTCTATTTTCTCTTCCAAACCTTGATACTATATTGTTTCTTGTTAATCCTATACCGTTCAAGGTAAACATGGACCATAAGTATCGATTCTTACCTCGTTTATTTCATGAAAACGGCTGTTTTATATATATATATGTGTATGTTTGAGAGCTACATATATGTATGTTCATATGTTTTAAATGTTCTTATGGATGAGCTATATGTTTATATGTTGTTATTGATGTTTATATTGTTTAAAACATGAGAATATATGCTTGGTTCATCATATGGTGTTATATGTGAAATGTATAAATGGATCTAGCATGTATATGAGTTTTGAACCTTAGCTTATTGAAAAATGGGTTTCGAAAATTATTTGAAATATTCTTATGAGGACCGATTACTTCTTAAGCATTTTAGAGATGGATTATTGTTTATTATCATTATAATCCATGGTTTTGATTTGAAAAATTTAAGAAAACCCTAGGTATACTTTAAAATATTACCGTGAGCTTTTTCAAAATAAATACAATGATGTATAAATTTTATTTTAATCATACAATGTCATATTCATGCTTTAGGACCTTGATTACATGTTCTATGATTTAATTAGAATTTTTGAAAACCATATGCTTAAATTTTAATTAATACCGTGAGCATTTGGAAAATATATGTTGATGTATGATTTTATTTTTGAACATGTAATGGTGTTTTAATGCTTTAGTATATTATTTATGCATTGTGTAAATTAAATAGAATTTTTGGAAATCAAACACCATAAATAAATCAAAGAAGCCGTGAGCTATGTGCTCAATAAGGTGATGATTTAATTGGTTTTGATGATTGTTATGATGTTATATTACTATACTATAGTGTATAAACATAGTATATAATTGTTGGAATTTTGAAAACCAAATACTAAATTTAATCGAAAAAGCGAGAGCATTACAAGCTCATATGGTGACGATTTAAATTATTTTGGTTGATGTTATGATGTTACAATGTTATAATATAATGTTTATTGATGTTGGAATTTATTTAAAATTTTTAGAAATTGTTTGCTATTTATTTGGTAATTACCTTATTATTACAGTGAATATTGTTACATATTGTGAAATAAATAGTTATGATGAACTATGGGTTATATAAATATTATATACTGATGTTGGGATGTTATAATAAGTATATATCAATTTTGGGAATTTTTGGATGATTATTCCCTATTATTTTGAATTACCGAAAATATATATATATGTATATATATAAATAATTAGCAAACAGTATTATATGAATTTCATAAATTCATATTCTGGACCATAGTGTATAATAATGTACTATATGAATTTAGAAAAATTTTCAAAGGTCACTTAGTATTTTTAACTAATTATCGAAAATTTCGATAATTTAAAAGGGTTTTAAAATCCTTTTTAAAACAGTTTATTAATGAAAATTAACTAAAATAATATTCTGGACAGTTTTTAAATGTTACAAAATTTTATAAACATAGATTGCTATGTTTGAGGCGAGCGTTCATTTTATAACGTTTTAAAACCAAAATCTGCTTTTTATTTATAAAAGGGTTTAATTAATGCGAAAATAATTATAAGTCCTTGATTTACAAGATAAATCGATCAATAGGACTTTACGTTTTCAAATCGGTCAAATTCGATTTATAAAACAAAATTGTAAGAAATTACTTTTAAAAGTCAAAATCGTTGACTTTGTTGACCGATGTTGACGTTGACTTTTCGAGTCAAGCGTGCGATTATCGTTTATAAATCGTCGATGCGCGTAAGATATACTAATTGAGTATGATACCTCATTAGTAAGAAAAGATTTCACAAATGAAATCCATATATCGAAAAACGTGCTTATCGTTAAGCGTATCTCGAGGAGCGAGAAAAGTCGATCGTATCGTGGTAGAGGCGCGTTGAATCCACTAAGGAATTCGGTCTACATCGATATGAAATATCGAAGTTTATCTTAGTTTTCGAAAGTCTCGAGAGACTTGGCGGCGTCTAAAGCCTCATTTTTCGTAAAGGTGTGGGCCTTGCAGCGTGACGGGTTTCGACGAGCGAGCGAACTGGGACTTTACAGCGAACCGTAGTCCGGTGGGCCCTCTTCTTATCTTTAAAATGTGGGCCTTTTCTTACCCCACTAAAGCGTAACTTCTTCGTTATTTCAAATGAATTTACTTACGATACTTATTCTACAACTGTTATCGAATGTTTCTTGCATTACACGCGAAAATATCTTCGTTTTGTGTATGGATCCTATCTGTTATGCGGGTAGAGTTGTGGAATAGTTGGAACTATTATATCAATTGTTGTGGTAGCACCCAACCTTTTTAAAGTCGGGTCTGTCTTGGATGACAAATGCACAGCTAGGATTGGCGTGAAGGTTGGAACTTCTGTTGTGTTAACATATGCTTTGCAGTATTATGTCTTTATCACGGATTACGGCCGGTCACGCGCGTCGTAGATGGGAGGCCTCCTCTCGGCGTTTATTATTTATTATTATTATGTATTGTGACTATGAGATACGGACCATACACACCAAGAAAATGCTCGGCGAGCTATGTTTCTGAACTGAAAATGATTTGGTAAGCCTGGCATTTTAACTAAAACCATGACTTACCCAATATTGGCGGCGTAATCCAAATCAATCAAATGTTTCGGCATGAGCCCACTAAGTGCAATTTCTTGTACTTAGCCTGCATGTTGTTTTAAATGTGCGGGTTGAGCTCGATGGTGATGATGGGAAAGTGTTGAGGAGTCGGTGTCATGACCGATTTACTTGAATTTGTGGTTTATACCTTGAATGCATATCGTCGTATATGTATTCACACACTTTCATTGCTACACTCTGAACTCCCTTATTTACGCTTTATGTTTTAAACTATTGAGGCCCGTCGGATCGGGCCGAGTTTTGGGGTCCGATGGTCAACCTTTCAAAACAATATAACATCATCTCGTATTACATTCAAGCATGTTAGTTTATTTTATGCATCTCTGTTCTATCCATACAACCCTAAAGTACTACTCTAGTGCTAGTCTCCTCCAGGTCCGGGTTGGTCCGAATGGGGTCGTGACAATAAATGGATTAATGTTTAAGAAAAATATTAATATAAGTTCATCGATATCGTGACAAATCGAGAAATAGGACTTTCTGAAAAGAAATCGATTGGAAATCGATTTATAACATGAATTAGTAAGAAATTACTATTAAAAATCCGTATGTCGAGAAACATATAAATCGTTGAGCGTTTAAATCGGAAGGTCAAAGCGATATAATTGAGCGTGTCTCGAAGAGCGAGAACGGTTCGATTGAAATCGTAATTGAAAGCGTATTGAATTCCTTAAGAATTGACTTATATCGATATAGAATATCGAAGTTTATTCTAGACTTTGAGAGTCTCGAGAAGCGAGCGACGTACTAAAACTTCGCTTTTACGTAAAGGTATGGACGCGAGACGCGACAATAGGCGTTGACAATCGAACTTAAGAACTCAAGTTAGGACGAACCATAGTCGGGTGGGCTTACTTTTCAAACAAGATGTGACTTTCTTGTTATTCCAAAATGAGTTTATTTACAATGCTTATTCTACAATTTGTTGACAAATGTTCTTGCATTACCGCCAAAATATTACATTTTGTGTATGGATCCTATCTGTTATGCGGGTAGGGCTGGGCGATAGTTGGAACTATATTATGACAAGTTATGTCATTTGTTGGGTCGCGTAACCTTTTATTAATGTCGGGTCTGTGCTTGGATGATAAATGCCTAGCTAGGATTGGCGTGAAGGTTGTGAGTATTTGTGTCTTTGTCGGGATTCGGGTAGGTCACGGCGTCGTGAAGGAGGCCTCACTCTCGACGTTTGATCTTTGATATTGTTATGAATTGTGACTATGAGATACGGATCATACACACCAAGAAAATGCTCGGCGGCGATGTTCTGACCGAAAATGATTTAGTAAGCACAAGGCAATTTTAACTAAAGCAACATGACTTACCTTGATATTAACAATGTAATTCAAATATTATCAAATGTTTTCGGCATGAGTCCACTGAGTGCAATTTCTTGTACTCACCCGCATGTTGTTTTAAATGTGCGGAGTTGAGCAGATGATGGATGGAGCGGTGTTGAGCAATAGGAATATTGTCATTTGAAAGATTTATACCTTGATAGTACATCGTCATATGTACATATCACATGTTTTCATTGCAAAACTTAAGTTATGTACTAAAGTCGAGAACATGCTTGTCGTATGAATTACGGCTTTTGTTAAGGAGAATTCCCTGTTTAATTATACTGTTTGAGTTACAATCCTTCTAAATCCTACTTAGGATTGAGGGATGTGACAATAATATAGTTCAACCATCGCCCAGCCCTACCCGGGCAAAGCAGATAGGATCCATACACAAGCAGTTATTTTTGGCGGTATTGTAGTAAACATTTGTCAGCAATTGCAAAATAAGCATTGTAAATAAACTCGTTTGGAATAACGATGAAAGTCGTATCTTGTTTGAAAAGTAAGCCCACAATAGTGAGGTAAGAAAGGGCCCACCGACTATAGTTAGTAAACCGAGTCTAGGTTTGTTTGCACGTCGATATCCGGGGCGCGTTTGCGTCACGCTTTCTGGCGAGGTTTTAAGTCGTCGCTCAGTCTCGAGACTTTCAAAATCTAAGATAAACTTCGATATCTTATATCGAGGTGAATGAATTCATAATGAATTCAATCGTTTTCAAATCGTATATAATTTGAATTGTTCTCGTCCTTCGAGATCGTTCAACTATTCGTTTTAACCTTCCCGGTTTAGGCGTTCGACATATAATAAATCGTTTCTCGATACATGGATTTCATTTATGAAATCTTTTCTTACTAATGATGTATCATACTCAATTAGTATATCTTACAGCGTCTTGGCGTGTTATCAATCGTATAATCGTCGTTGGACTTTAAAAGTCAGCGAAGTCGACATTGGTTAATAAAGTCAACCATTTTGACTTTCAAATAACAATCTCTTTCTATTTTATTTTATAAATCGAAATTCGATCGATTAAAAATCGTAAAGTCCTATTTCTCGATTTATCACGTAAATCAAAGGACTTATAAATAATTTCCATAATTATTAACCCTTTTAATATTTAAAACGTATATTTTCGATTTAAAAACGTTACAAAATAAACGTTTGTCTCAAACATTGCAATCTATGTTTATAAAATTTTATAATTTCAAGTATGTCCAGAATATTAATTAGACATATAATTTATTAATAAACTGAATTAAAAAGGATTTAAAATCCTTATTAATTATCGAAAATTCTCGATAATTAATTTAAAATTACTAAATGACTTTGAAAATTTTCTAAATTAATATTGTGTATTATTATACACTATGGTCCAGAATATGAATTGATATCATTCATATGATATTGTTTGCCATTTATTAATATATATACATATATATAATTCGGTAATTTTCGAAAATTAGTAATAATTGTCCAAAATTTCCAAAATTGATATACACATAGTATAATGTCCCAACATCAATATATGTCACAATTATAACCTATAGTTCATCATAACCATTCATTCATGAACATGTAATAATATTCGCGGTAATTTCAAGATAATTACCCAATAATTATCAAACAATTTCTAAAAATTCTAAATAATTTCTAATATGATCAAACATTATATTATAACATTGTAGCATCATAACATCAACCAAAACCATTTGAATCATCACCATATGGAGCTCAATAGCTCTCGGCTTTTTGGTTAAATGTAGAAATTGGTTTAAAAATTCCAACACTCATATACTATGATTATATACTATAGTATAACAATATAACATCATTTAATCATCAAAACCAATTAAATCATCACCATATGAGCTTGTAAGCCCTCGGCTTATTTGATTTAAATAGGTTAATGATTTCCAAAATTCGACAAATTAATACAATACACAAACAATATACTAAAGCATCGATACACCATTGCATGATTAAAATAAAATTATACACCAATGTACAAATAAAAAGGCTCACGGTATTTTCATAAAAATACCTGTGGTTTCTCTAAAATTCTAATTAATTTACTATGAGTTCTAAACACATCATAGAACAATAATCCATACTAAAAACACTTGAAACATATTAAATTGACACAAAGATATTTGTAGCATTTTTGAAAATTATTTTAACACATACTCTTTGTTCAAAATCATACACATACTAAATCCTTACATACATTTCATATACATTGTCATATGTTCATTCTAGCATACATTCTCATGTTTTTGTAAATAAAACATCATGAACAAAATATAAACACTAGCTCATGCTCAAGAACATTATACACATATATATACATACATAAAATTTTGAAACACATACACATGTTGAAACTTTCAAACCAATGAGGATAATATTTTAAACTATTTTCGGTTATTACCTTAGGAAATGGTATGGAATCACAAAACAATAGAGATATCGAGCTTGGGTGAAGAAATGGAGATGAAAGAAGGAAGAATTTTCGAAAATGGGGAGAAGCTCTCGACTTTCGTGAGAAATGGGAGAGGAGAGAGTGTTTTGGAGTGTTAAAATGTTTTGAAATGGGGAATGAGTGAAATGAGTGAAGTGAAGAGTCCTCTCCTATTACTCTCTCTCTCTCGATTTTTGCCTCAAAATGGGGCAAAATCTGCACATTGGGGTGGGATTATTGATGATTGAAGAGTGTTTAAGGAGCACTTCATCATTGGGTGATTTAAAGGTGAAATCATTTGTGTATTGGGGAAGGAGCAAGCCGGTAGCGTGTGTGTGTGTTTAGGGGCTGATTTAATTTTATTATTGTACATTAATACATAATATATATCATACATGATCATAGATATATAATACGTGTCATAAAAATAATTAAATCGACACATGAACACAATTCGAAATTACTAGATACTAAATTGGAAAAATAGGATTAGAAATATAAATCACGCTATTATTGATACTCATGTCAATTTCGATCAAATTATACACATATATCATAATATATGATTTAGATAATAAATAATAGCATAGAGTAAAATAATAGCACATTTTAAGCACAAAACCCTAATTTTGAAAATTAGGGTTTGAAATATTAAGTACACAATACCGAGTTTTAATGCTAAAAATTAATTTTAAAGCTTAATAATATCCATATATATCATAACATATAGTTTAGATACCATAGGATAATTTAATGGTATCATTTCATGTGAAAAACCATAATTTAAGCAATTAGGGTTTTAGTAAAAAACCGTTTCAAAATATCAATTTTAATAACTAAAATTGATTTTAATAATTAATAATACTGTAATTATATAAAATAATAATAGGAAATTAAATATAATAATTTGCTGAGTATTAAACTCATTTTCAAACGTCCTGAGCGTTTACGTTTAAACGTCTCAAAACGTTGAAATCGACTCATCTCAAAATGGCGCGATAAGTTCATACTTACTTTATAAATAAAATTCCATTATCATAGGAATTAATATGGAAATCAATACCAAGCTTCCTTTTCTCGTAAAATTTCATAAAATCTGGGCGTTCGATGCGCGTTTGACGTTAAAATAATATTGTCGTATTATTTCATAAATTTTAATTCCGTAATTCACAATCCTTAGTTAATTATAAAAAGGAATTCGTTATATCGATACTGAATCAAAATACAATTCGATATCATATAGATAAGAATATCTGGTAAAAACTCTAATTACGGGTTTAATATCTAGTAATAAATGCGTTCGTTCTTTGGAATATTACATTCCACCCCTTAAGAAAAATTTAGTCCCGAAATTTGTATACCTCTTAGAAAAATAAATCGGGGTATTTTTCTCTCATCGCTTCTTCAAGCTCCCGTGAAACTTTTCTTGGTGGTGTGTCTGCTAACTTTGACTAGCAGAATCGACTTGCTCGTAGTTCTTGAACTTTGTGATCAAGTATGGCGCGGGTTCTTCCTTATAGCTCATGTCGGCTCGAGGATCACATCGTCTTGATGAATCACGTGCTTTGGGTGGTGAGCGTATTTTCGCATTGCGAGACGTGAAAAACATTATGAACATTTCCTAGGCTTGGCGGAAGAGCCAACCTATAAGCTACTGGACCTATCCTCTCTAGGATCTCATAAGGTCCTATAAAACGGGGTCTAAGCTTTCCTTTCAGGCCAAACCTGACAATCCCTTTTGATGGAGAAACCTTAAGAAATACTTTGTCTCCATCCTCAAATTGTAGCTCGGATCTCTGCGTATCGGTAAAGATTTACATCTGTCACGAGCCTCTTTTATCCTCAGCCTAATCTGTCGGACGATCTCGATCATCTCGTTCACTGCATCAGGCCCTATGACTTTTCTCTCACCGACTTCATCCCAATAAAGCGGTGATCTACACTTCCTGCCGTACAAGGCTTCATATGGGGCCATACCGATCGTCGCTTGATAGCTGTTGTTGTAAGCAAACTCGATAAGAGGTAAAATATCCTCCCACTTGGCACCTCGGTCCAACACTACGGTTCTTAACATATCCTCTAAGGTTTGGATCGTCCTTTCCAGTCATCCATCGATCGTGGGTGGAATGTTGTCTTGAAATTTAACCTCGTGCCAGTTCTCTGCAAGCTAATCCGAATCGGATGTGAACTTGGAGTCTCGATCGGAGGTAATAGATTTTGGCACTCCATGTAATCGTATAATTTCCTTAACGTCTGATTGGGCTGGTTTATCGGATCCATATGTCTATGAATTGGTAGAAAATGAGCACTTTTGTAGCTATCCACAATTACCCATATGGTGTGTTTTCTCTTCTCGACTTGGGTAAGCTTATGTGAAATCCATTGTTATATCGTCCCATTTCCACTCGGTATTTCCAACGGTTGCAACTTTCCGTAAGGTCGTTGATGTAACGCTTCACTTGTCGGCAAACAAGGCAAGATTCTACGAAGAAGCTATGTCTCGTTTCATGCCTTCCCACCAAAACTTTTCCTTGGTCTTGGTACGTCTTAGTCTTTTGCTGGGTGGGCGGTGTAGGGTGTATCGTGAGCCTCGCTCATGATTTCATTTTGAAGCTCTGCGTCGTCGGGGACGCATATCCTACCATCAAACAATAAGGCGTTGTCGGCGCCTCTTGAAATTCTTAAATCCTTGGACCTTACCCTTTGTCGATCTTTTCTAACTTTTCCTCCATCCTTTGTCTCTCGACAATCCTTTTCTTAGATCGAGATGTCGGTGTGAGTGTGGCGATCTGACTCACAATGTCTCGGTGGTTCAACCAGTTCGATCCTCGTTCTTCCAAACTCTTCAACGAGTTTCCTCTTGTCAAAGAGACATCCTAACTTGGTATGGCTCTTCGACTTAAGCGTCGGCTACTACATTAGCCTTACTCGGGTGATAGTTAATACCACAGTAATCTTTTACAAGCTCGAGCCATCTTCTTTGTCTCATATTCAAATCTCTTTGTTCGAAGAAGTACTTCAAACTTTTATGATCCGTGAAGATCTCACATCTCACACCATAGAGATGGTGTCTCCAAATCTTCAGTGCATGAACTACAGCTGCTAATTCCAAATCGTGGGTTGGGTAGTTCAGTTCATGGGGTCTGAGTTGTCGGGATGCATATGCTATCACCTTTCCTTCTTGCATCAAAACACAACCCAGTCCCGTCTTAGAAGCGTCTGTATAAACTACGTATTCCTTGTCCGCTTCTGGAACGGCTAGTACTGGTGCACTTGTTAATTTCTCCTTGAGTATTTGGAAACTCGACTCACAATCATCGGTCCAGTTAAATTTGATTCCTTTCCGGAGTAGCTGGGTTATTGGCCTTGCAATTTTGGAGAATCCTTCGATGAATCTCCTATAGTAACCAGCTAATCCTAGGAAACTTCTAATCTCGTGTTGAGTCTACGGTGATTTCCATTCTGCACGGCTCTACTTTGGTGGATCTACTTTTATACCTTGCCGAGACACGATGTGTCCAAGGAACATAACTTCCTTCACGAAAACTCACATTTGCTAAACTTAGCAAAGAGTCTTTCATCTCTCAAGGTTTGCAAAACCATTCTTAGATATTCTCTATGATCCTCTTCATTCTTTGAATAAATAAGGATATCATCTATGAAGACCAAAACAATTTATCCAAAATGGATGAAATACTACATTCATGAGGTCCATGAATACGGTGGTGCATTTGTTAATCCGAATGGCATGACTATGAACTCATAGTGGCCGTGTCTGGTTGAATGCGATCTTAGGTACATCCTCGAGCGTATTTTCATTTGGTGGTATCGACTTAAGATCAATTTTAGAATACACTGCTCTCGCAATTGATCAAATAGGTCATCAGTTACGGGTAAAGGGTATTTATTCTTTAGTGTCATCTTATTTAGTTCTCTATAATCGATGCACATCCTCAAAGAACCGTCCTTTTCTTAACGAATAAAGCAGGGCTCACGAGGTGAAACACTAGGCCTAATGAAACCTAGATCGAACAATTCTTGAATCGGATCTTGATTCCTCCAACTCTTTTGGGGCCATCCTATAGGCGCCGACACCTTTGGGGCTGATCACGGCTCCAAGTCGATGGTAAACTCTAGTTGTCTATCGTGAGGCAATCTGGTAGGTTTTTAAGAAACACGTCCGAAAATTCTTGGACAACTTCTATGTCTTCTACCAGCGCTTGGTTTATCCTCTCGTTCAAATAAACAAGGAATGCATGGCATCTTTTACGTTCATCATCCTCATAAGCTTGTAGAGCCGTCTGATCGAACTCTCCTTCCCATCTTGATTCCATGGAAATCGTGGCTTCTTGTCGAGGAAAGTGAAGCGAAATTTTCCTTTCCTTACATAGAATCATGGAATGATTCTTAGGTAACCGATCCGTTCCTAGGATTAAGTCTACATCGTCCATGGGTATTATGTTTAGATTGTTAGCTAGAACCTTAAGTGATCTAATGTCGACTCTAGGTTCGAGCAAAAGTGTGTGTGATCATAATCCTCCTATAGGCGATGAGATTCTCATATCTTGGCTTGCCTTTTCAGACCTAAGGCTTAGCATTGCTACGCATGATTTGGCGATAAAGAATACGAAGCACCGTATCGAACAATACTATAACGGTATGTTGAGAAGAACTCCCATATGATAAATCGCATTTTACTCTTTTATTAATGATATATCAAGATGAAATAGATCTATTAAATGCGTTTATATAGTCGATCTTTATGCTTTTAGCTATTTTTGGAAGATCTTGCTCTTGGGGTTTCTCTTTGGTGTTTTGTAGGCTTTTCGGTGATAATCGATGCATAAAGGCAAAGATGTAACCAAAGATGATGAAATGGATATGAAAATATGGATGTTAAAGTTTACAATGTTAAATAGAATCTCGATAGGAGTCCATCGGCATAAGCGGATGCGCAATTCGGAGTTGAGCGAGAACGGGCGAAAGCAATTGATGTCGCGAGGCAGCGTGACCGAGCTCGCGGCCGCGGCGGCGGCCGAAATCGCCGAGAATGCCCTGCTGCGAGGCGAGCCTCGCAACCGAGCTCGCGGTCGCGAGCCCGGCCCTTGGCGCTGACGTGAACAACAAAATTAGGGTTTTCACCCTAATTCTATATATAGACTCGCCTCCGCCTCCAGCGGACCTATTACGCCCGAAACCGGTTTACGTTTTGGCACTGTTTTCCTCGGTTTTCCATTCTTTAGCTTTAGTTTCGATTTAGTTTAGTTCTAGATTTAATTCTTGCATTGTTCTAGTTTAGTTTATCGCGTTGTTATCGATCGGAACATTTTTATCCGATCGTTTTCCTTTGTTTTCCGTTTATCGCTTGGGATTGGATTCAAGACCAACAATTGTTCATCAACGCTTTTATCCGGGTTTTATGAATTTAATTTACATTTTTTATGTTTTATCGTATTTTATTCCGTTAATTATGTCTAGGTAATTTCTGTTCTAATCTAGGGTTTGCATGATTCGATCATATGTTGTGATTCACATTATCGCTATTTACCTTCCGGATATCGATTCATGATTCTTGGTGCTTAATTATATGTATTAATTTACGATCAATCTTGATGCATATCTAGTTGCGATTAATTATGTAAGCTGTATTAATTGTCAATCGATCTTGAATGCATAATCTGGATAAACCTTGAGTCGTAATGAGATAGGAACATCTGTGGGAAGCTTATTCTTTGTGATCTGTTTGGGTTGCTTGTTTTCACCTAGAGGCATATGATAATAGGAAAACTAGTAATCTCTGACCATAATTGCTCGTGGCGAAGTTGTTGGTTATATATGTGATCTTCCATCTTATGCGGATTAAAATTGGCTAATAGGAAGCAGGATGAACATACATTGTGGGTAGGATTATTGCATCCCTAGGGTTAGTCTTTCTTATCTGTTTTATCATCCGTGTTTTATTGCTTTATTTTATATTTACGCATGGTTACCTTGCTTTGGATTAAATTAAAACCCTTAAACCTCTACTTTAATTTACGTGGCGAATAATGATGAATTATCGTTGAGCTAGCTTCATGTTTTAGTGATACAATCCGTGGATACGATACTCGACTTACCTATATACTTACACTTTTAGTGTTATAAAAGTGAGCGATCACCATACTGCGAGTTTCCACTGGTTTTGCTAGTTCTACCTCCTATCACGGTCGTAGGCTCTAACTTTGGTGGTGAGGCTGATGGAACCACAGTCCTTGTTGATTCTGCGGCTTCTGCAGAAATTTATTCTTTGTCGTTGTCATGATGGTTGATGCCTTTGTTGTTGTTGAGGCGGTTGTTGCTTCTTTATTGCGGGGTTCTTTGTTGAAGTTGTTGTTGAGGTGGGGTTGGGCTGATTGCGGTGGCTGGTATTGTTGCCCTTCTTTATTGCTTGAAAATTTGGAATTGGATAGCCTCGATGGCTTTGGACATTGCCGGGTTGATTCGGCCTTATATCCATCGTGTCCTTTGGGCGATTATTGGCGTAATGCCCTTTTGCCCTTGCACTTGTAACTCACCACATTTATCGTGCACACTCGCTGTATGCTCTATGGCATCTAGGGCATGGAGTGCCTTTTATCTGTTCTGCGGCCCCTTGCCGGTGGGCATAGTGCTCTCTTCGATTACGCCAGCTGCGCCAAGCGTTTCCTTGCCACAGGCGCTTGTGACTCGCGTCCCCATAGCTCCCATGGTTGTTGTTCCAGCAGTTGGGTTCCCATTTCCCTTTTCCTCTGTCCGCACTTTCGGCGACGCTTAGATACGCACTGCAGAGCAGTGGACACCGACTTGAAAATGTCGGAAAAGTTTAGGTCGTGATCGAGAATGAGATGGATGTCTCTTGCCAGCCATGGAGACCTAACTTAATCAAGCCTCTGCATGCTTTTAGATATTGAGGCAAAGAATGTCTCAAGATAGGCCGCTGCCTGGCCGTATATTACAACAATGATGTA